>CAJNOL010003930.1:0-12673 GCA_905250125.1 Rotaria sordida | reverse complement strand
TTAATGCATTTTTTTTCTATTTCTGGGACAAATAGAAAATTTCTTTATCTATGAATAGATAGAGAATTTCAAGCTCTACAAAACTATTGATTTTGTTTTTCAAAGAAATTTTTTCTTGTTGACGCAAAATTATTAATTTATGCAAACTTTTGCTCATGAAGGGCAATGATTAAAGTATAAATTATTGAACATAAATAGGAACTAATACCTGTCAATATTTTTCAGTACACCTTGGAAGAACCATATTTTTAAAAGTCAGACATGCTCTATAAGATATTTATTATTTTGCCATCAGATTTAAAATTAAATTCTGAACAAAATGGTATAAGTTTTAAATTAAACGATGCGTGGTTTACAAAAAAAAGGACTTTTTTTAGTAATTTTCCATTTTTTTTTCTCTAAAAACTGTTTCTGTCAAATATTCCTTTTAAAAATCTAAAACATCCATCCAAATATGCAGAATTTTACAGAGAATTTCGTGGAGTAGTTGAAACTTTACTGAAATTTTTATTTAAAACATTTAGCTCATTCTTTCGGGATTTTTGACAGTCGCAGTTGGACGATTAAGTAGGGACTTATCTTTGAAATTTTGCGCGGGTGTAGGTGTGGGTATCGGAGAAGACATCTTCACCCACATCCACACTCTCGAGAGAATATAGCAAGATTTCATGATATACTATGAAAAAAAAACCCAAGCTTCTCTGATATGTAGATAGTCAAAATTCATTTTCTAACAAACAAAAAGTTAAACATTTAATTTTACATAGGTCGGGACTTATCAATGTTAAAATATCAGGTTACTGTATTTGTAAAAAGTTCCAGAAAAGACTAAAATATTTTCCATAATTTTAAGAATTGCAGCAGAAAATGTCACTGAGATAGAATGTACTAGTAGTCCCAGACAAACAAAGATGATTGAGAAGCTAATAAAATCAAATGCAAACTGAATTTTAGAGATCATATTTCATCAGAATGAGATGATTGAATTCGAATTTATAGATTAATTCGATCAATAAAAATGTTATTTTTCTAGCGATTTTCCCCATGGATTCTGATGTCAAAACAGTTTGCACTATGATATTGGATGTTGTCCTGTTTTTAAGATAGTGAATAGACTTTTTCTGCTAATATTGTCCTCGTTCAATGAAGTTATCAACGATGTTAAGTTTAAAAGAAAAGCTTTTCTATCTGTCCATATTTAGATAAATATCGTTTTTCTTCATTTTAAAATATTTCAATCATTAAAATTATGTTATTAAAGTTACTTTTCTTGTTTTTTTTTTGAGTGAAATCAAGGAATGTGGACAAAGAAACATTCCGATTTCTCGCTCATTACGGTCAATGTGCAATTATGTAGCCACACTAACAGAGAATATTTATGTACTCTTGCATAAATCAATAGATTCTATTTAATTCAATTAGTTTCATTATTTGCAAAATGATCACAAAAAAGAAACATAATCAATTTTCTGTTGTATTCTGCATTTCTTGCAATAAAAATTACAACATAAGAATAAAGTATAGTTCAACGTGTGCATAGTCTTTCTTGAATAGTTACATAAAAACTGAGCTTTAAAATGGAAAAAAAATATTGGGTTTCAATATTTTATTAATGAATGAGAGAATTCTTTATACCCTCATTATTCTATATACTACATCAAACTTGAAACTTGAAGACTCAGTTGAATTCAAGTTTCAAGCTTGAAACTTCTATTTATTTCGAATGAATTCAAAATAGTTTATTTGTTGTGTCTTCATCTTTCGCTGAATCAACATCAATAAAGTATATTTTTAAAAGTACTAAGCATGTATTGTTTCTCTTCTTTTTAGCAATTATCTTTAACGTTACTAATTAAACGAGAGTATACATTAGAAGAACACTTTATGTCCTATCGCAGAAAAAAAACAATTTCTTAACAAATTATTATAAAATTTGAATAGAAAGTTGCTTTGATTCTACTATAATATTCTATTTGTAAGTCGTACGATATTCATATGATGTTACAGCTAACTTTTATGTTTTATGGTAATATAATATGATTACCGATATAGTGAATCATACTCATCAACACTTTTTCATATGTAATCATGCAAGAAGATTCAAAGAAGTTTCAAAGAAAGAAGACAAGCTTAATGCCGGTGTTTTAATTGAAAGAGTATCATTTTTAATTCCTTTCATTCAACGGAAAACGATTCACAAATATTTTTCTTCACAAAATGATAAACAAGCCAATAGCTAAGATCCAATAAAAATCATGAGTTTTTGATTGAGTTCTACGCAAGAGTCAATCGTTCATTCATGACGAAGTAAGACACATTTGAAGCCCTTATAGATGAAACTAGAATAGTGTTGTAGAGAAATCATTCGGCTAAATAGTAGTGAAAGAATCATGGAAATTGAAGTAAAAATCGATGAGAACCTTTAATTTTACTGTCAAACCTAAAATTCATTAAAATTATACATTTACTCCACACAGAGACTAATCGATAACGATTTAGGACTCTTCGAAAAACTAATATAAATTATCTTGTCGAAAAGGTTTTGAAAATTTGAAAACAGAAAGTTCAAGAAAAGTGTTTGTTTTGCTCCGTGTTGTTTGTCAAGAAAGTTTTTTCTTATCTTCTAAAATGATCGAAATATAGAATTAAAACACAAATGAAAGCAAGTTTCTTAATTCGTCTGATATGTCCTTCTTAGGTGGAAAAAATGCTAGCGTTAAAAATGAATAGTCAGTTGCTACGAATTTGAACTATGTTGCATTTTCTGTCTACTTTAACAGATGAATTCTTATGTAAAAGAGTAAGATTTAAGAAACGTATTTGTAAACATAGTTTCACGGTTTTTGAGAACATTTCTATAAGTTTATTTCGTTCTGATTGATAAAATATTTTGATATATACTTTTTCGTGTTTAAAAATGTTCCAGTGGATAGAAAACTCGACTTGTATGAGTTAGAGCTACACTGATTGATCAAATCTTGTTGAAAATATCTGGCTCATACATGTAATTTAGTAAGAATGTTTTTACAATAAGCATTAATCGTATTCTTGACATTCGAAATAACATTTTGTTTTAATGATACAAGAAATTTATGAATTAGTGACTATTCAGCTAAAATCATTGTTGATTCACTAACTTTGATTAGAGAATAAAATGCATTCTTCATTCTTTTTAGCTATCTATTGCATAATCAAAACCTGTCATAAACCAAGCAACTAGCGATATATTTCGTAGTAAATTCAACAGTGTAATTGAATTCGTGAATAAGTTTAGTTGTTTTCGGAGATCAAGAAATAAGAATATTTCCACGATAGTTTGAAACTTATAAATAAGATCTCGAAAAATTTTTTTGATGAGTGTTAAGTGATTATCTTTTTCTTTACACCATGTCTAAAGTTCGAGCGAAACTGACATATTATTTTGAGTAACTGTATTTTTCTATTAAAACCATGCGAAGCAACTTTTAATCAGTCTGAAAACAATATATTTTTTTGCTTATCTTTTTCTTTTTACATTTAAGAATATTTTCCAGTTACGAAGCTTACATTTTATTCAAAAACTCCTGATTCTTTCGTGGGATAAAACATTACATTTACAGTTAGATCTTGTTAACAGATCCTTGATTGATTAATGTGAAATGTCTATCTTGAATCTGTCCTTACTTTCTAAATAGAGATATGCTATTTCGTTAATGTATAACTATAAGAAAATCATCCTGTTCTCCACTTATTTTAGTACTATATGCACTTATAAAAGTATTTGTATGATTATGATCAAAGTTGGGTGTGGTGAAAGAGAACATCCACACTCACATTCACACCCACACCCTCGATTAAAATGGTGCTATCTAATTCTGATTGAAGTTTGATTCTTCAACTTTAACGATGATCTTTAATTAGTTTCAAAGTTGAAAAAAAACAGGTTTTTATCGTATTCAACTAGTATCATTTTAATCAATCTTTTAGTTAGAAAAAAATCAATTAAAAGCAGATTTTTTTGCTATTTTCTTATGTGGAAAATCTTCCTTGAAAAAAGAAATAAAGTTAGGGCCGGACGGTCCATTTCGAGATCTGCTCGGTAGCTAGAAAAATAACGAGATCTATAAAAATCCTACATGAAGAAATTCGAAGAACATGCCATGAGAATCTCTAAAATCTGATACATATCTATTGATCGAAATCTTCATTATAATTGTGAGAATTATGCTTGCAAGTTGCAAAAAATCATTATGTCAAGTCATCCCCAAGCAATATTAGTCGTTACAAGGATCCATTGTTGATCTTTGCATGATATTTCTCGAGCTCTCTACCTGTTTTAAGGAGAATTTTTGTTCATATCAAAATTGTAAAATGTTAACAGGATTCACTTTCGATTCTACTAAGGATTTTCGAAGAATTAGCAGACAAAATGATGATTCTGTTACGAGAATCGAATCAACAGTTGTAACTTAGATCAGAGGAAAATGTTAACCCAAGTAAAGAAAATTTTCTAAACAAATTTTCTAAAATTGCCCATTTTCGCTTCTGTACAAGACAATACCAATCTACAATCAAAATCTTAATCTAAAATCGCGGGCAAGGATCTACTAGTTGAGACCTTTGCAAGTTTGCGTTTTATAAATTATACAATAGGTACAAATTTTGAGGATTCTCACAGAAAAAACCGATTGTCAAAGAATCTCAACAGCAATAAATACGAGAATTTCTTTTCAAATTTTTATTTTATTCGATTCCACATTTAACGAAATTTTGAAGTGTAGGTGAATTTCATTCCGATCAAGGTTGAATCTGTGTATAAACAAACAGAAGAAGTTCTGGTAAAATCCTAGAAGAAAATTATTTTGTTTGTCTAGAATTTTGTAAAGATTTGTCATGATATTGACTTGAGCTATAGACCCGAACCAATAGTTATTTTTATGTTTATATCCTAAAAGAAAAGTTGAAAAACTCTGCAATTCAAATATTACTTTCAATGTACATAGTTATTTCATCAATGCTTTTTTTGTTAAATAATTATTCTTGGTAACAGACAAATCATTTAGTAACACTTGTTCATCATTTCGATTTACGTATGTGGAAAAACAATTACAAGTAATTTTTTCCTTATATTAATGGAACTGATGAAATTAATACAAAATGCCATGGAATTTTATAAACTACATAAAACAATAATAATTCAGTAGAAATTCAACTTTTTCAATTAGTAATCTTGTTTCTTCAGAACTCGGCCGTACGCTCAGAGAAAAAACAGTGAATCCTTGCAAGATCCTTATTAGTCTCCTCAAGAATGTAGCACGGAAACAACATAAAATTTTACGAGAAAACAATTAAGAGAAGTAATATGTGAATAATCAGCTTCAAATAACGACGATGGATGTATCTGGTTCTTGAAAGAAAGAAACTAAATGGGAGAAAAAGATTCAACTGAAATATATGATTTATACAACGAAAAAAAACATCATAACAGAAAATTCTGTTGTAATCAACAAAGCCAGAAACAAAAATAAACACTGAGAATTTGTTAACTATTTTTCAGAAATACATCAGCAAGTGATGCTTTTCTGTAACATTCTGTAAAGTAATGACTACAAAATCTAGTTGATTTTGTTAGACAATCGTCACAAACATGGCAAGCTTTGGCGGCAAACATATTTAAGACGTGCCATTACTGGTATTTAACTAGAGTTTAGTTTTTAGAATGAAACTATATGAGATAACAAAATTTTTAATCAACCTGCAGAAAATTTTGCACACAGTAGCAGTGCAAGTTGCATGCACGCAAGTAGTTTTCGAAGACTTAAATCTTAATTTAAGGAAATTAATTATCTAATTAAGGAAATCATGAGTGAACTAATTAATAACCAATTAATAATTTTTTTAATATTTAATATTTTTAAATATATTTTTAGTATTTACTAATACGTATTTTAATATTTAGTATTTAAAATATTTTATATTTAGAGTATTTTATATTTATTATTTAAAATATTAAATATTTAATAATGTTTAATATTTCATTATTAAGCCATTATTAAGCTGTGGTAGACCGTCATAGGCACATTGAGATACTGTTACAGGTCGTTACAGGCACCTTAGGACACCGTTACAAATCACGACAGACGGCATCCCCAGACTATTATAGACATCATATCACTAAGATCTGCTAAGAACGTATGAGCTATATCTTTATTGCAGCTCTAGAGGCTTCTAGAAAGGATGTTGAAGAAATTACTCCATGAATGGATCGAATGAGATCGTTTTTATATGGTCACTGACAGTGATCAGATCGCGTTTCGCGTTTTAATCTCAGAGGGATTGGACTAACAGCTTTCTGATATAGGGGAAAGATTTTATTTTAGGTGTTAATGAGTAAAGCATTGGTATTTTCCATCTAGAAGAGTAACAATAAGACGAAACTTAAAAAACATGAAGTAATTGAATTCTAATATTTAGCTAAAACTCAACACTATATACGAAAATTAGTTGAGAGAAAGAATAATATACCTGGTAGCTTACTAAGCAATAAAATAAATATGCATAGCAGGCTAATATAGTAGTTGAACAGATGAAACGAACAATAAAATTATATCTGCTGCTTTCTATAACATGCCTTGTGTAGATATCATCATTAAGAGAATAGAAGTTATGCATTAAAGATGTATATGATAATGCAAATAAGTTTTTTCAATGTTAGAATGTTAAATGAATCAAATATTCTGATAGAAAAGTAATAAATATGAACAGTTTCAATAAAATAAACTTTCAGAACGTGTGTATCAATTATAAAAATTGTTATAATTCTGATTTATTCATCTATTTAGTTTATTTTTAACAAATTATTTGAAAACCTCTGACAATATATATTAAATTTATAACATTCAGAGTTTGTGAGTTCCACATTTCGGCCCTTCTTGGGGTTGCACTGACAAGTTTTTTCTATTGTTTTAACTGAGATATATGCAAAAACACAAATTATTTGCAGAATTTTTGTGACACTCGATATATATATATGAATAAATAGCTGAACTCTAAGTGAATGCAATTTGAAGTTATCAGTACAATTGTATTGCAGTTTTCAATGAAAAAGAAAATCTTTTTTTTTATCTTATCCTTAACAGAATCGTAATATGAGAAGCAATTAGCTTTAAATTTCCAATAGCTGTAAAAAAAAACTTCCCTATATATTATATGAAATATGCTGGTAGAATTGATTAACAAGTTGTAGAATATCATAAGGCCGAAACTTCTAAAATGTCCTTAGCGTTTTGCATAAGTCGAGTGATGTATACAAGCAAGTGACAGAATCAAAGACAAATTATTTTTTTAATTGTGAACATATGATGAACTCTATGTTTCTTATTTGACAATCAAGGGAGAGCAAATATAGAGTGGTATACTAGTGGAACCCAAAAAGAACTCTATTGAACCTTTTACTTTTTTTCAATTTTATAATAAATAAACAACACGATATATGAACTTATGGTAATATGATGTCAGACAAGAAATTGCTATCAGATTCATTGAACAAATTAATATAGATAACAACATTTATGAATTATTTAAACAGGGATGAGCCGATTCTTGACACTTTGGGAGGTATAAAAAATTTTTGTCTGAGATACCCATGTAAACCATCGCAGAATAGAAGCCCATCCGCCAGATTAAAATTTTCCGGAGAAAATAGAGGCTCATCTTGTACAAAATGGAAACAAAATAATGAAAAATGTTAGTATATACATATTTTTATCAATCAACGAAAAAACTGAGTTCAACACAAGCCTTCTTATAAATTTAAAGCTTTCGGAACAGAAGCATCCTGTGCCCCATGGGCTTCTATTCTGTGGGGCGAGGGGGAGTGGGGTTAAAAAATTGAGGTTCGAGCATCAGATTAAAAGCGATTATCATCATACGCTTTTAATTAATTTTTAATCAATAATAACCGATAAAATCACAATTTCATTGATTATTAAGATTAATTTCGCTTACCATCGATTAAAACTTGATGAAAAACGTCAATTTCAATTGTTTTTTTCTTCGTGATCCATGAAAAAATCTTCGGTTGATTTTTTTTCGGTTATGTTTGATTAAATTCGACCAAAAAATAACTAAAAATCGATTAAAAACGTATGATTATAATCGAATATTAATCAGTTTTTAATCGATTTTAATCTGACTTTAACCCTAATTTTTGTACATGGGTAATGTCTGTTTAAGATAGCGAATGATTTTTAAGTGTTTTCTCTGTAAATTTTTGTATATAGAATACATTTCGGTTGTGATTATCATATGGAAAAAACATACTAAAAACAATGAGAGACGTACATTGAGATGCATGACAAAAATAATCAATGAGCAAAAGAGGGATGTACAGGATGTTTGTGTGTTGATCAAGATTAGGAGGGGCATTCACAATTTTTTCGAGTGGATTATTCTTATTTTTTTTTGTCGCTATTTATGATGCAAGAAAACATTTGTAGTTCAATGACACCCTACACAATTAAAAAAGCTCGATTTGATCTCTCTTTCTTTCGAAAAGCAAAATATCTTCATAGGAATTTCGAAAAACTTCTCAACATTTTCAACGCCGAAGATGTTCACTCTGACGACTATTGATACAAGTCATGCTTTCCAAAAACTACAATGAACTAAAACTTCTTTTAATCGAAATTTAAGTTTTTGAAAGCTGCTTACACTTATGCAAGTGGTACTTCTTCGAAGCGTGAAAAGTTTTCTAGATTGATGATAAATTTCGCTAACACTTATCGTTTCGTTCGAAAAACTAAACTGTCGTTAATTACGAGTTACGGCATTTCGTAAAAATATTTGCCATCGAAGGCGGTCACAACCGTGACGACACGCTGATAAATGGAGCTTTTCAGACATACAAACTACATAATATATCACTCAAGCTAAACATCAGAGGATTCTTAGATCAATTATGATTTTATACTCATTACTTGTCGCGTAATGAGAACATTCCTAACTTAGCTTTACACAATCTTAAAGAAAAATATCATTTATTTCTGCATTTTTGAAAAAAAGTTAGCGAATTATCAAGGCTTATTTGGTTTCAGGTCTTCTTGACTAATAACAATAATAAAAATATCCAATTATTGGAGGATGTCCCACTATCGACACCTTCCTATCAGGCTATCCTCGTATTTAAATCTTGAAGATATTCAATACCTGATTTTCTATAGGTCTATTGTTATTGGGCGAGAGAGGTCACCAACTGTTCAATCACTTTTCCTCGAATCCTAGTGGCTTATAGATAATCGACCATGCTGATTACGAATATCATTATCTATCCAGATGAAAGAGCCCATCGCAAAACCTATAAAAACATTTTTAGTCCATTTTTGTTTGAAGAATTATTGAAGGCGCTACAATCTCTGAAAGCTTCCATTTATCAAGATTTTTTGACCTTTTTTTTCGCATTTTCACCAACAGAATGTACACTACACTCATTTTTTTTGGGATTTTACGTAAGCCTTCATTTCTAAGATAATAAGTTTACTCCAACCTCTGCAGTGAATAAGGTCGTGCTCATGCTTACTAGTGATTTGCGAAAGACAAAGGTAGAATCTGAGTTACTTTGAAAGAAAGACGCTTATCGAATCAAAAGTTAACGTGTGTCGACTTTAAAGTCGCACACTGGAAATTAGGGTATGCGCAGATTCATTTTTTTTTGTGTTTTTATATTAACTAAACAATTCTTTTCGATTCAAAACTTATAACAACAAAAATCTAATTATCTAGAATCGAAAATAAGGCAGAAACAAAAATAACACAAAACTTCGCTTGAACGCTTAATACCGTGCTGATCAACGTTTTCTCTTCTTCGCCAGGATATTCGAAATGGAAGCTCATGTGAAATCCTATCTATGTCGCGTCTTTTTCACTAACTGCGTCGCAGTTGCGCGTAACTGCGGCGCATTGATCATAATGAAAACTTCTATCAGAGAGTACGGTTACTACGACGCAGATACACGCAACTGCATCGCATTACTCATATCATACGATCCACTGTAACTGATACCAACTAATTATTAGTGACTCCTCCTTATTTGTAATTGATCATACGCTAGCACCAAAGTTTAGGCACACAGGGATTGTTTAAAACGAATTCTCCATGAGACTTTGACTCACAATTGATCCTACTACACGAGATTGAATATGTATTCCGAGTACATTTTTGCTGAGATCGAAACGGGAACCTCGAGTTTTCGGAGGTCGCGAATTCCAATCCTAGGTCAGATCTACATTTTTATTAATATTTTTATGATTATTTATTTTTAATTTTTAATTTTTAATTTTTTTACATATTTTTATTACTATTTTTTTAAGTGTTTTGTATTTTAAAAGTTTTTAGTAATTCACAATAAAAATATTAAGAAAATAGAGACCACACTTATGTCGTCTCTGGTAACAATTGCAACGCAATTACGAGTAATTGGGATTCTTTTTTATCGTAACTACCCGCAACTGCGATTTTTTTATCGCAGTTTAACCGTATTCACCCATATGGGTAAAAAAATGAGTATAGTACGAATAGTGTTGGTGAAAATGCGAAAAAAAAAGGTCAAAAAATCTTGATAAATGGAAACTTTCAGAGATCGTAACGCCCTCAATAATTCTTCAAAACAAAAGAACTAAATATGTTTCTACAGATTTTGCAATGTACTCTTTCATCTGGACAGATAAAAAAAACATTTGGATGGAAAAAAGTTTTTGGCTGAAAAACAGGGGTACTGAAGGCCTAGTGGCCCAAACCATTATGATATTCGTAATTAGCATGTTCGATTATCTATAGGCCACTAGGGTTCGAGAAAAAAGTGATTGAACAGTTGGTGACCTTTCATCGTAAGTGGTAAGTCTTGAATCATTTCATAATTGACTACTGTTTAGTACCAACAATCACCAATTTATACTTAGGAAACAAAACACGTTAAGAGTAAGCATTGCATTGATAAATATGTGTAAACAAGTTTAAAAACAATTTGAAATATAAATTATGTCTCTGAATACCCTCACATCCTTCACACATCTACTCGCATATATGTAGTTGACTCATAAATAATTATTACTGACCTTGTGACTTTGGATTTACTTTGAGTTGTATAGTTGAAAACTTTTCTTCCATGGCACCGGCACCATGTTTGACTGTCACTGTCTTTTCTGTTGCTTTTGGTTGACCTTTCACATGCTTGTCATTTTTGGGTATGACCACTGGATCTGGTACTGGAACTGGTTCAAGAAGGTCGTAGTCTGGTGTCATTTCTTCTAGTTGTACAATATGAAGTCCGTTACCAGAATCGAGACAAGATTTGACTTGAAATTTTCTGGCGGGTAATAAAAGTACTTCATCTTCACCAGTTATAAATGAATGGTTTTTTATGTCTTTGGCTGTTCTACACTCTATTTGAAACAGAGTTGTGTTTCCAGTTTTCCCGAAAAACATTTCATTTTCCAGCACTTCGACCGATGAAGTGCATGATGAAAACCCCCACCAAATGAACGTCTTGCCTTTTGGATAATCAGCCCATAAATTTTCGCGAACTCCTCGAAAAACGAAACGGCACTTTGATGGAAGACGAGCAAGTGCTGTCAGTATTAGTCGAAGATATAGAAACCATGGAATTAAGTTCTTTCGTTGTTCTGAGCGTAGAGTTTCGTTGAGTTTAACATATAGTGAGTCTTCATGTGGCATCGACTCATACGTGTATAACATGATTGAAGCCGATTCATCAGTCGTTAAGCCATCTGCTGGTTCTTGACAATTTTCTTTGACCACCTTTACATTGCGCTCGACTCTCGGGACGATTTTAACAAGAGGCTTCACAGCCTCTTCGAGCGCTACCACTGGCATCTTTTCATAACCTTCGATCGGTGCCAACATTCGTTTTGGTAATGCACCGAAATCAGCAAATCGGAGAGCACCATTGCCAGAAGCCATTTGAAAATTTTAAATCTAGAATAAAACATTTTTGATATCCTTTACATTTTCTAAATCAAATTGAAAAAGATATTGTACCATGATATGCTATTCTGTACATCAAGCAATTCATTATTGAAATAAAAATAGCGTAAACACAAGTTTTCACTCTTACAGTATATGAACTACGTACAATCAATGTCATATTGAATTTTGCAGTGAAAATAAATCTGACATAACTCTACGAGTAACTTTCTTAATATTCATTAATCAAATAAAAGCTTCATATTGAAAGATTCTTTGTTTGATTCTGTATAATCTTTTCCACAACATTTTAAAATTAAATGAATTTTATGAAAAACTGATTGGAAAATTTAGGAAGTTGTAATCTTCAATATGTTATGAGTACGTTTAGAGTGTAAACGATGACCGAATAAGACAACTGTTCTATTCAAACGAAAAGACTAACGCCTATGTCTAATATGTACGTGTACGAAGATCAATAAAGTTCGTCCATGACTTTCTAACGAAAGAATTAAATTTATCGTGACACTCTCAATTGTTTTTTCATGACACTGAATACTTTTGATTCGATTTTGGTATAATTTAAGTTTAGTCTCCCATAAAAATCTTGAAAGTAGCTTTTTTGATTCAATAGACCAATATCCTTATTTAGTCATTGTTTACATTTTAAAATTACTCATAAAATATTGCACAACAAAATTTGTCAAATTTTCC
>CAJNOL010003929.1:0-18601 GCA_905250125.1 Rotaria sordida | reverse complement strand
AAAAAAAAAACCAAATCTATAAAATTCTAGAATAAATCTTAGAGAATTATTTTATTTAGTTCTCACATTACATTTCGATCTCTGTTGAAAAACCCATTTCTATTATTATATCTTATTTTTTACTCTACTGATCATATTAGTACTATGTAACTCAAAACAAATCATATCGCTGATAATACACTTTCGAAATGTGATTGATAAAAATAAACGTCAACCTTTAACGAAGCGTTTTTTTTCTCTGTATCAAACTGCATCATCATCTAACGAAAAAGAATTCGTCGCATTTATTCATAATAAAAATGGATCCTATATTAACCATATACGAAACATTATCGCTAAAATATTCTGTTTTCAATTGAACATTCTCCATTAATTAGTGTTTGATGTGTTCTTTACTATCGGTTCATATTAGAAATATTGATCATCAAAACAAGGAAATAACACAAGATTGGTATAAAAGCATGCAAACTCGAGAATAAATAAGACAATTCACAGGATAACTCTATACTAATTGCTTGATTGTATTAAATGATATTTATTAGAATTATTATAGAATGAATAAGCCATATATTTTTATCTCTATAGGGATAACCTCAAAATTAAGAAATATGTAGTTCTTTCAGAAGAGAAGGCTAGACAAAAGTGCTCGTTTTTGTTGGACTATTTTCACTGAGTTAAATAGGACTTCGTTTTCTTTTCAACAAGATTAAATGTGTTGTATGCAGCTGATTTGCTTTCTTAAGCAAACAACTAAACGTTCAATCTTTTGTAACTGAAAAATATATTGTTATGCTAACTGTTGTGACTAACAAAGAACGTCACAGGATGGATTGCAGGACACACTTACAGGACAAAAATTTGTTCTGCGTCCTGCAAGCTTCAAAAAAGGTAAAGTATTGTGTAAATGTGAGATATGATGTCAAGTATCATACAAATGCTCTTTATATAAAAGTCGCTTATAATGATTCTATTAAGTAATCTAATCATATCCTTCCTGACAGACGTGAAATGAAATGAACAAAAAACATTTGAGTTTACTAGAAAATCTCAGTGTCACATTTTGTAACAAAAATGAAATGAATAGAAAATAGTACTGAGATCCATTAGATGAATAGAATAGAAGAATAGCAGAAGAAGCGTTAAGATACAAGGATAGACTATCAATCGAGTCGACAAAAATTGATTCATCAATTGTTGATTCTATTGACATTGTAGGTGAAATAGTTTTAGTTGATTGAAGTCAATATTCTTCCGGTTGAGGTGAAGATATTGAAACTAGATCATTATTGGAATTCATTTAATGAAAATAAATATAAAAATATGTAAAAATCAACTTCAACTATTAGGTGAAATATTTTGAATATAAATACTTCTATTATTTTAATCTTATTACTTGAAACTCTGTTTTCTTTTTGACCAGCGAGCACCAATTAGAAAAAAATAAAAATTATGCAATAGATTTCGCTAAAATTTGAAAAACTGCTATTACTATTAATAACAATATAGATACAACAAAAGCAAAAATTATGTCTAAGAAGTGTTGATTTTATTAGGTTTTCCACGTTATAACTGCTCATCGATCTACAATCCATAAGTAAATACTTTATTGAAATCGCTATGAACCTCAAATTCTTTGTGTAACTGATTTATTTCTGTGCTGTTTTCCATACCGTCCTGCAGGTTCTGCGTCTAAAAAAGGATTGTCTTGCTTCTGCATTGGGGTAAGCAATGCAGGACAAAATCGAAGAGGTGTAGGGCAGGACGATGCAAATCCTGTGGCGTTCTCTGTAATGAGTCAACAACCATGAAATGATCGAATTCAACTATTCAAAATACTCACCATACAGTAGTACTATGTTCGATTCGTATTATTAATATTCCAAATTATTCCAGTATGATTTTGAACAACACTCAAAAAAAACAATAGAAGAATCGGCATATTTAAATATAATCGATACAAATACTAATTGATTCGCTATATATATCACAATGACAGTTTAGATTTTATAGAAAAGTTTTTATTTATTATTAGTGAAAAACTTTTCGACTGATATTGATTCGAGGAGAACTTCCGCAAAACAGTTTTTTTTTTTGTATAAGAATCAAGAATTCTGAATTGATTTGGTTGAATAAGTCAATTCGAAAATGATGGCGAGCGATATAGATCTGTCTATGATCTATTAACAAAAGCATTTCTATATTTTTGGCATAAATCCTATATTAGAAGCTAATTAGAATGAGAATATAATATTATAGAAGAACTCTGACCTCATGAGCACTGAGAACATCCACCGAACGCTCTGCATTACAATATTTACATTGACCAATGCCATTATTATTGTCTTGATGGATGAATCTAGACGATGACAAAAGACGCGTTCTAGTAAAATAAAGCTAACGAATTAATCTTGATTGTTTTTACCTTCGTTCACGATCTTGCTCAGCATCCAAATTCTGTTAAATGAAAGACAACAAGAGTAGAAATCGGTTGCTCAACTTACCATAAAAGATTTTGGGCAGTGTGTCTGCATCAGAAGTTAATAAAAATGAGAATATAAAAGTATAGTAGAACTCTAACCTCATGAAGACTAAGAAAATTTACGAAACGCTCTTCATTACAAGACTTGCGTCGACCAAGACGATTATTGTTGTCCTGATAGATGGTTCTAAGAGATGACAAAAGTCGCATTCTAGAAAAATAAGACTAACGAGTGAACCTGGATTGTTGGTGTCTTCGTTTATGTTCTTGCTCAACACAAGAATTCTGTTAAATGAAAAACAATAAAAGTAGGAATCAGTTATTTAATTTACGATATGTTCTTCAAAAAGTTGCCATTCAATCGATTTTCTACAAAGTTCACAACGAATAAGAGCAGTATCAGTCGATTGGTCGTCATGATACAATCGATCTGGAAACAAAATTCAAATCATAAGAATATGATCTATATGTCATAACACCTGAATATTGATTCGAATATCCATCAGTGGATATCGGACGTCTTTTACCGACTTTTTTTGGATTCTCAAGACAAAATATCTGCAAATACCAAATAAGAACAATTTTATTTCTCATGTAAGAGTTAAAGTTTTTTAAAGTGCTCACCTGATGCACCTCACAGTCAACTGGTTCACAGTCACAATTACAAAATGGACATAAGATAGGTTCCCGTATTTCTTCATAAAAATTTCACAGTAGATAATGCAAATAGTTCTAAAGCCTACCTGAATATGATCGTTGGAATGGCATATTCTCTCTGTTTGAAACTGTTTCAAAATCAACTGATGTTGTTGTAATATGCTTTTCATGATCAACAATTGATTTTGTTGAAAATTGTGACAAATTAGTAGGCTGCAATGTTGATAAAGTAATAGATTTATCGACAGTAGAATTAACATTATTATCGATTGAATCCGAATCGGTACAATTTTTTCCATGATGATAAGCAAACATAGCTCGTCGAATAAATTTTTTACACTTCAGACACTGATCTGTTTTCTTGCCACACATCAACAAGTGATCTCTCATTTCTTTTGTTGACGTAAATTTTTCGCCGCAAAACGAACATGAAATAAGCTGTCGTACATCGTTAACTTGCCCCTAGAGAAGAATTCAATAATGAAAAAGTACAAAGAATGTATTTGACATAAATCAAAATCCATTCGATCATATCTGATTATGAACTTACGTTGCCGTTCATGTTTATTTCTTGTTAAGTTGAATGATTTTCTTATCTGAAAAACTTAAAATCAATAAAAACAAATATGTAACATAAATTGGAAAGAAAATCTTAAAGCTTGTCCTACACTTTTCTCGTTTGTTCCTAATTATGAGTCTTAGACTTTATCGTAGGATTCGTCTAAAAGTTTGCAATTTAAAAACTAGCGTAATTTTGATTATACATAATAAGAGATGAGATACATTAGCTTGTGGCAACTCCTCATTTTTTAAACTGACCTTTTTCTTTTTATAAAATAAATCTTAATCAATGTGAAGAAGAAATTCAGTCACTAGAATAAAACTATAGCATAGCAACCGTACTAGAAATATGCGAGACCAATTTTAGTCTCGTTTCCAGAACTACGAGAAAAAAATGTCCCAATCAAAACTAGAGATTATGGTTAAATATTCTATGATTGTAAGCAAATCATATCAATCAGAACATCATTCAAGAGTGGTGACTCAAAAAAGTACTAGTCGTCAACTAAGTAAATCAAAAAACGGATATGGAAGAATCCTTGTAGATGTGTTACGAATAAATTCTGGAATATTTTTCTCTAGCTCGGGAAGACGTATTGCTATGAAATGAAGTTTAGGAAAGAGAAACATTTTGAGAGTGAGAATAAAGAATATCATCATAATCAAGTATGAACACAATGAGAAAATGTTATAAATCCGAATAAATTTCACAAGGAAACGTTTTTAAGTGTCAAATCGCTTATTAAGTTGGGATTAATAGTTTATTTCTACCGATATACTGTATTTTTACCATATTTTTTAAGAGGATACCATAGTTTTTCTTAGGAGTGCCAGAAAAATTGAGTTTAGAATTTCGGCTTGAAACATTGCATAGAGACTGGTTTGAACGAGAAAAACTTGTTGTGAAAGTTTCAAAGCTTTTTATTGCCCCTATTCTTAAATAAGCACATCGGACGTTGCTGTTGTATATGAACGATGTGAAAAATATTTTTTTTACTATAGACGTATCTTTGAAGAGAAGCAGTCAAAAGATCTGAAACTTTTATAATGAACCATTCTCATTAAGGTCTATCTCTACGCGCAGTTTCAGACTGAAATTCAAAACTCAGTTTTCCTCGTCTTCTTAAGCGGGATTACAGCATTCATGTAAAAGCTACCGTAAAAAAAGAAATATCTCCACAGAAATAAGCTAACGATCTGAATTCGTTTCAAGGTATTCATAACTCATTTGCATCTACACAATGTGCATAGTCTCCACTCAAAAGCGCTTTATTACTTGGAACACTTCTCTCGTAAAACTGTTGTTACTCAACTATGATTTGGATATGAAAAATACACAGTTTTTAAAATGATGTTTTAGACGAGAAACAAATGAAAAATAATTAACTAATTCATTTCAATAGAAATATTAGAAAGAATGTAAAACATGTTTGCAGTTTATCTTTGTTACTTTCATATGGAATATTGTTAATTGTTTTGAAATCATAATATACAAACCATACTTAGAGAAAAAAACTAACGAACTCTATTATAAAATAAAATCTATTGATTCTATTTGAAATCTAATTGAAAATCTTGACGATTTTATACATGAATTGTTATGTGCATGTCCATTACTTTCTACAACAATAACAATCGCATAATTATTTTTCAAGGTTAATTATTTCTATAAACATTACTATTGGTTGATGTGTTTGATCAGTTATGTTGCTAGAATTAAAAATCCAAGGAAAAAAATAGTTGTTCCGAATTCAATCAATAAATTCTCCAGCGTTGAGGATTCATTCTGCACAACAGCTATATGATGAAGTAATGTAAAATTGAGTATGGATTAAATAAAAAGTTTTACCTGATGATAGGCGAGATCTTCGAGCGACTTTAGCGATTGACAATGGATACATTGAGCAGTAGTAGCAGACGCTGGTTGTTGATTACTGCATTGAAATAACCGACAAAATTCCAATATCTTCTAGTTTTTAGAACATAATCTAGCCGTGTCTTTTCTTGTAGTTGTTTATAGTATTCTTCACAGCAAGCTTTCTAATCGATAGGAATAAAAAAATATGAAGTTTAATTCCTAAACTTATCGTATGGTTCTTATAAGAGTGCGATGGAATTCCTTATTTGCAATATTCGCAAGGAATAAATGTGTTATCGTCAGAATCGTTAAGTTGTTGTGATCGAGCTAAAAGTTGGATGTAAAACATTAATGCGAGTTTGATCTGAGGAGTATAAATGTAGAATTAATCACTCAATATTAGAGGCCTAATCGATGTCGATCGAGTTCCATCAATTCTTGGAATTTCGGAAATTGAGTTGAGACGGTCATACTCAGAATTTTCACGAATTCCGTCTAATTCTAAAATTACAAACACTCTCATAAACATGGTAACTTTAACAAATAAAGCATTAACCTAATTCCAGAATCCCGGAATTCCCTATCGGAATTACTTCTTGCCATTACCCTAATGCAGTGTGGTATGGCGAAAGGTTAGTCACTGAGATAAGTACGTAATTTCGAGACGGAATTCTGGAATTGGAAGTGAGTCTTGGGATTCTGGGAATTGGCGGGACTCGATTAATATCGATTAGGCCTATTTCATTGAGTGATGATCGAGTTTCTGGAATTGAATGAAACTGATTCTGTAGGCGAAATTGGTTCTGAAATCTGCAACATTGCGGAATAGAATGACTGCTCGAATTCTGTACAGAAATATGCCCAGTAGAATAAAAAATTGCTTACTTTTTGGTTTGACAGATATTCCAGATGCAGAAGCACTTGATGTAAACCTGTTCCTTGCGAAATTGCAACATTTTGTTTAACTGCTTATCGTGGTGCAGGTGTTTCTTGCAAATGAATGATGTAATAATCCTTAGCTAGACTTCACTTATCCACAACACTAAAGTAAGTACCAAGCAAAAAAAAAAGATCTTACTTTATTCATTGTAGTGTGAATGAGCTTGGATAGCTTTGCCGCTAGTGTATTCAATGGTGAATAAAGTTCGTACACCTGACTTTCCAACAAATTGCTCCGTGATACACATACTCTCTGTACATGAACTAAATCCCTGTCATACCATATCATCATATTGATCACTCAAATTGCCGCAAAACTTCCCGCCAGACTGTAGTCTTCAGTGATGGCAGCTTGAATAAAACGGTAAGAATCAGCTTCAAGTAACGGAACTATGATTTGAGCGGTTTTCGTCATTTTGATTGGAGTGTGCTATTGAGCTTAGCGTAAAGACTTACAAAGGCAGCAGAACTTGATGGGGCTCTTCGGTGGTGCCAAGAAATCGAGCATTTCAGCCTTGATTTCTCGTGCTAGCTATCAGTGTGCATGGAATTTTAAAAAATGACTGCAGTTTACATTCATCTTCATGTTTATATTTATGTTGATTCTACCATAATAACACTGTTATGACAGTTTGCAAGGACAGAAAAGAAAGCACATACACAAGTGCGATACAACAAAATACCTATGTAAACTGATGCCGCTCGAAAAATTTAATCAAATAACATTGTCTTCACTGCATACAATGCTTTTTCTTCTAAATAGAATAGAAAAGAATGCTACCGAAAGCACAACCTTGAGCATGTGGCCATGATGGAATGAGTGAAAAA
Organism: Rotaria sordida; assembly: GCA_905250125.1. NCBI lineage: Eukaryota > Metazoa > Rotifera > Eurotatoria > Philodinida > Philodinidae > Rotaria > Rotaria sordida. Next base: position 11,279 of record CAJNOL010003929.1, on the reverse strand, counting down.
AGGCAGCTGCAGAATCTTTCTTCCTTAATTCCATAAGCAAACTCTGTAAAACTCACTATAAAAAAATAGATGACAGCAAAAGTAAAGATGTAAGTGAGTTTTTCATGAAAAACAATTTCAAGGTTTCATAAGAAATATTTTGGCTCGTGGTCGACTGCTACGAAATCAGTGCGTACAGATTAGACTTTTTAAAACGGAAGGTCTAGTGAATTCTATGTATACCACTACCGGTTTAACCTTCCACTGTATGAGAATTGGTCCGATGTAGCGATGAATTTGAGAGTTGACTAATGATGGATGGCATTAGTGTGAGAGTGATTGGTGAAAAAGAGGATAGCCTATCTTTTCTCTTATATTTGCGGCTTTAGAGTGCTAATGAGTCAATATCGATAGATCTGGTGTTTTTCCTCTAGATGATATACTTCAAAGACGACTACGCATCTAGCTAATGTCACCAAACGATGCTATGAGCAGAAGGCTTTCTTGACGGAGAATTTTTATCCCTCATTGAGCAACTCATATACACTTACTATCAACATACTGACCGTTCCTAGAAAATATTTCATTAGAATGAATTAGAACAAAAAATGTACTCCGCGATATCTAAAGCATTTTAATGGACCAGTGATTCGAAGCACTTATCGTGAATAGTCTAGTCTCAGTTAGTCCATAACTACCAAAGAGAAATGTTCCAATAGTCAGATGGTGTGGATGTGCTATTTAACCACATTCATATCCACACTCATGACCTCAAAAATTTGTTAGTGTACAAGAATGGCTGCAGAATTCATTTAAATCATCGAATTTATCTGGATTCATCTATTAATAACTAAGGTATAATACATTTTATCTGTACCAAAACAGAATTATAATGCTAAAGAGTCAACTATCATCATCTGCTCTAAATGTTGTTGTCACTCTCATCCTTAGATAGGTATCCTCCTTCAGCCTAACATTTTCCGTTTGATAATGAGATATATTTAACAGGATTCATAGAAAAATAAATTCTGAAAACGTTTGGAGTAAAACCAATTTACGAGAAGAATACTTGGCCTCAGATCGGATCATGAAAACTTAATCTATGCCGGTCACTGATGCGTCGTAAAGCATCGCTTATAATTGCAGTAAACGGTCACCGTAGACGGTTGTCACACCTATCACTATAATTGATCTGTGTACGGTGATGTTGTTGGCTTTTAGACAGACATTCAATAAAATCAATTGTGTTCATCTCAATCTACGTTGTGTTTTGAAGGAAGTATCTGTATGACAATCGTACCATCTTATATAGTAAATTCGTTGAAAGATCATTAATGTACTTGATAATATTCTTCGATGATTTTCCGAACATTAATAAAATTTTCTCTTCGAACAAATCTGACTATAAACTGATATAAAAAAAAAATTCATAAACTATTTTAAGAGAAAAAATTATCTATATGATGGGCTAGTCAAAGAAGTGTACAACCTGTGAACTATACTGCCGTATGCTCAAATAAATAAAACATACCTGTAATGCATGTAAATGTAACGAACTTATATAGGTCATAAACAATTACGACTGCCAACAAAATCAGCATTTATCTTCAATGATTCCATATAACATCATATATATATGGAAGTACATTTACACACAAATAACGAAATATTTTTGATTTCGTAAACGTTGATAAATGATGAATATTGATATTCACGAAGTAAATTGTTACAATGACATTTGTCGTCATAATCAAAAAATGAATATAAATTTTCTATAGGCATCAAATATGATATATTTCGAGTAAAACAAGATCAAGCAATATGACAAAAACACATATATTCTCTTCTGAATTGTACATATAGAAACAAAAAATAACTCTATTTATTGATCGTTTCATTCTAACAGACATTCGCGAATGTTTATTGTTTTAATAGTGGTTGCTAGTACCTCAAGGATATTCTGTTATTCTAAATTGACACCTTCACCGAGATAAACTGAAATTTCGACAATCTTTTTCATTGTCAGAAATCTAGCAAAAATCGGAAAAACTGTCGAAATTCCAGGAAATCCTCTGAAATCGAGGCCCCCACCCTCATTATAGATGAATTCGAAAGTTTTTATTTCTTGATATCTCTATAAATTCCATATATTCGATGTAGAAGAAATTCATTTTAACAATATCATGTATAGATTTTTTTAAAAGATGATCCGTAAGTCAATAAATTTAACTGATTTTCCTTAATAGTATCTTAAAGGAAAGCCAAAAGGTATTTTTATTTTATCATGTTAAGTACGATCATTCTTGTTAAATTTATTTTCAGTTTTTTTTATACAAAAAAAACGAAAATTAAACCCACACCCTCAGGTAATAAACATTCGATAAGAGATGTAATTGTTTGTTATGTTCTTATCTCCTTTCACGTGAATAATATTTTTTGAGAGTTACTGATTTCAGTTTTGCTATAGATAGTTGGTGTTGCTCAAGAAAATATGAGTGGTAGTTTAATAAACATTCTGGTGCTAGGTTCAGCCTTCATGATTCTGTTCACAGCATTTCAGGCAACCGGCTTAGTCGAAGTAGGATTCAGTTATATAGATCGAAATTTGAACTCATATCTTTTAACAACTAATAGCAAAGTGTACTTGAAGGTGTCAAGAATGAAACAACCAATGGAAATGATTTTCAGGGCAGTGGCTACATTAGGTGAGTCAGTAGTAGTGCATAATACATAAGATATCCTTAGGATTTCTTTGAGACAGTTATGTTATATAGCTGTATACAATAAGATTTGATGCTTTCGATTTCTAGAAGTGGTTTGCTCATTGGAAGTCGATGTTGAATATTTGTGAAATTATTCAGTCAGTAGCAATACTTTGCTCCGTTTTATCCCTCCTAAATATAAAAACAAGTCTTTTATAGGTGTAATAGTAATTGTAAAAAGTGCAAACTCGAAAGATCAACATTTGTCGATCACAAGACATATATTGAGAAAATTCAAAAATAATTCAACAATGTATCCGCTGAATGTAAAATATAATGAATCGAGCGAAATATTTTTGCTTAATTCTCAAGATAAAATGATGTGCCTTTAGTGAAAGTACACTTTTTTCTAGTTAACACTTACAGATCACAACTTTTGTGAAATAAGATTTTGAGTATAATTGAGACGTTGTACATTAGACGATAAATTTTAACCATACTTTATAACGTAGTCTTGCTATTGTCTACGTGTGTGCAACGATAGCCAATATCTTGGCTCCCGCATTTGTCTTCATCTTTGGAGCACCTGTGTCTATGTTCATTGGCGCATCTACCTATTTGTAAGTATCTGCTGCCATTGTTATTGCAACACATTCAATTCCTATTATTGATAGCTTCTATGTTTTTTCATTTTTATTACCGATGACCTGGTCATTCTATCTTACATCTATTTTACTTGGTTTTGGTGCAGCGATACTTTGGACGGCAGAAGGTGCCTACTTGGCAACCAATTCCGACGAGCACACCACTAGTCGGAATACTGGTATCTTTTGGGCATTGTTTCAATCCAGGTAAAATTTTTGATAATAAATGTGGATATGTGGATGAGAGCGGTCGTGTCCGTGCAGTTCAAAGCATTTGCGAGTTTACAAAAAAAATGCATATTCACATCGATACCAACACCAACACCAATATTTAGAAACGCATGACGAATCATTCTATCATCGTGCAGCTTTTAAAAATATAACAATTATAAAAGACAGATAACTTCCTTGGTTGAACAATCCAAGACGGAAACGGCCGGTTCCGAACCATTCCAGAGATTTCATGAAAGCAGTATTGCAGACTGGAAATCACTGGATTTTTTCCCCGCCTTCACCTTCATATCCACCTGGAAACGGGTAGGAAGTTTTCGGAAAAAATCCCGTGACTTCCGCTTAGGGAAACGACTGGAGCTCACTCAGTTTTCCACGGACTACATCCCTAACATTCCCGTAGCGATTCCTGTCATCGTGTTCCGCTTGATTCCTGCGAATTCACGAGACCGGAATCTATCAACGGTTACCGTACTCGTTTTCGGCACGGTTCCTGACAACAGGATACGCATGAAATCCTACCGATTCCTATTCTCTTTCCAAACAGAGATTCCATGACTGACCCTAACAAAACGATCTCAAACTCCTTTTTAAAATAAGCACGTTACCCACAGCCGTTGCTTAATAAGAAACTTCAGACTCAATTGAAAATCTATTTTTGAATCCACTAAAAATCCTTTTCGAAAACACATACTTTACAAAACATATGCCTCGAAGTACTGAGCGGCAACAGATTAAAATTCATCTAAATCAGTCTTAAATTTTTTCGAGAAAACCAACTCCGGAAAATATGATCTCTGAACAGTGATTCCAAATAGGATTTAAAATCGATTAAAGATTCAGTTGAAAACAGCAGCTTGGCAAGAGGTCGTTGTTGAAATAAGTGATGTGATGGTGGTTTATGAATCAGTGCTAAATGCATGTAAATGAATTGGATGGAAAAATTTTAGAGGACATATATTGGCGGGAATTTTTTGAATGTGCCTATGGGTTGATGAGAAATGTTTTTCTTTGGATATGTTGCGCTGTGAGTTTGGGTTTAGTAAATATGGTAATGTATTTGTTGGGGCTAAGTTACCTTTTAAATGGTTTGAGAAATCGGTCTGATATATTTTTCTTAGTGGGACTTTCATCACCAATGGTCTGTTTAGATTTTGATGTTTGATTTTTGCTTGTGGACAGTCTGGAAGTGATTTTAACTTGGTGGAAATCGACTGGAAGTAACGGGAAAACGGTGGGAACTCAAGCACAGGATTCAGAAGGGATTTTACCGGATTCATATGTCAGTTTCCGATCGTTTCTGAATGCGGGATACTTTATTCGTTTTCCACGGTTTCCAGTGGGGTTCCGCCGGAATATGCTCGGTTGCTGGAGAGATCCTGGTAGGATACGGTTGTTTTTCTAAGGAGTTCCCGCTCATATCCAGTGGTTTCCCAAGCTGATTCCAGTCAGTAGATTTGTCAGGAATAGTAAGGGTCCCGATATCGTGTTTTCCGGTCCAGAATACTGTTTCTTTTTCCATATGTTGTTCGAGCGAATCCGGAAGGTGGAATCATCGACCTGGGTTTCATAAAAGCAAAGATGAACTTATCGATAACAGTTAGTTTCTATGTAATGGATAATGTGAATGCATTTGTCCAAATAAGCTATGTTGATGCTATTCATAACTGGCTAGTACATGTGAAACTTTGCGCCAATGTTTTGCATCATCCTCCTATTGTTATTTATGTCTTTTCATATTTGGAAATAACTTGTAATACCTTCTCGTTAGAGCAACTGCAATCAGTTCTTCGAAGATGACTACTAGTAGTATTATTTCTATTTTCGATTAGCCTCGTGCTTAAGTCATAGTTTCGGTGGTTTTAGAGTACACACAATTAATCTTTCCTCAGAATTGTTATAAACTGCCAATGTGAAATAACTTTGTCTAATGAATTTAATTAATGAATTTAACCTATGGCGCGAAAATCGTTGTATAAAACTTGAAGACAACTTGTTAGAGTCAAAAGCAGTTATATAGTGTCAGAATCTTTTGCTCTTTTAGAACATATGTTCTTAATTTTCTTCTGGAGTAAGGTTGGTCAATTATTAAAAGCTTTTATGAAAGGATTCAAAATATGAAATAATTTTCAATAGTTCAGTTTTGTGAAGCAAAATTTTCTCTACACAACATGTGATTTACTTTCTTGTTTGATGTCACATCAAATATTTTAAAACTTCTTTATTTTTAAAAGTGGTTTTTGACAAATACCGGATTGCATAGAAACAAAGTAGATTCCCACTAGAAGCACATCGCTTTTTAGTGATTTGAGATTTTGTTTATTCTAATATTTCATTTTGTACCAAATTCAATGCTCTACAATAATGTCGAGTTAAAGCAGTTTCAAGATCCAAAATAAAGAAACTAATGATTGCGGGAAAATCACTATTTTACTTTGTACAGGCAGTACTCCAGACCTTTTCAAAAAAAATAACTGATAGTTGATCATTTCAAGGCTAGAGAGAAGCTCGAAGCGTATATTCGAATAGAGTGAAAAATTCTGATTTCAATTAACTGATTTTTTGATCTAACAAGTTGTCTTTAAGCGGCAGAAAAGTGAAGACTTACCCGTTTCTGTCTTTCAGAGTCAGAAATATAAGTCTTCTAAAAAGAATCGTTTTCATTATCTGAACATAATTAAGGTCTTATAAAGTCTCAAAATTCAGTTCGGATTCCTCATTTCTCATCACTATGTATCTTTTCATTTCATTCTATTGCTTTTGTTCAATTCTGATCAGTCTTCTTGGTGGCAATCTCTATGTTTATTTGTCGCTCAAAGCTGACGTCATTACCCGATCAACTCGATATCCACTCTTCACTGTCTTCTCAGTGGTATGTGCCATTGCTCTTGCGATATATGCATATATTATCTGGCGATGGCTAATCGAACGACGCCAACAACAATTACAACTAGAGCCTGTTAAAAGAAAAACAGCTCTAAGTGATGTCGTTGAAACGTTGAATATTGCCGTAAGACTGTTAAGAACACGAAATATGCTTCTGCTGTTAATTCCATTCGCCTATACAGGTACCAGATATAGATTTATTGACATCTGAAAGTTATCATCATTCAAATTTTTGAATCATTGAGACTCTCGTCGTTAATTGTGTACTTCTTTTCCTTTTAATAATGATATCTAGAACTTTTAAAACTTATTTATAAAGTTTTACTAAAGATTTTCGAGTAATTTTTAGATTTGAATCCTAAACTGAAATAATTCACTTTGGAGCTGAACTTATCATACTCAAAGCTTTTGATCAAACTTCATTAATAAATTGTAAACGTTCTAAATGTTATTATTAAAAGTAACATAAGTGCTCATTTAGGCATAAGATCCTCAGATCTCAATTTCAAAGTTGTCATTTCAAAATTCAGATCCGTAATTATATAACCACTCACTCACCAGTAATGGAGATGCAAAATAAAATTTGTTTCGTTTGTAAATCAGTTATACTTTTTACCTAAATAAACAAAAAATTCAGAGAACAAAACTATTGTTAAATCAAATGTTAGCCCGAATCTTTATTTTGGGTCAATCGGTTTTTAAAAACACTTCGACTTCTTGACGTCCATAACTCATAACATGGAATCTGATTTTAATACATCAACTGCTAACTCAAAGTATGATATTTAAGATTTCAGTCATCTGAACTCGTACTAATATTTCTGTCAAAATGAATTTAGCTTTTCTTGGAACTTCTAAAAATTAATTTTTGCTTTACATGAAATCATGGTAGGCTATCTGTAATAGTGTGCAACAGTAGGACAAAGATTTGCTTGTCAAACAAGACTATTTATATCTTGAAAAGTATCATTGAACTATTTGTAATGTACAAAAATCTTCACGATTTGATATTTCTGCCAACAATGTTCTTTTGCGTTTTTATATCAATTTTTTTTCTTTTTTCTTGTTTAAAGCAGTTTTCAATTGATCAACAGTAGATATTGCTAAAACAACTCTAATCGAAAAATAAATATTTTTTTCCAGGACTTTACATATTTTCCATTAAGGTATAGTTGAGTTATAATATTAATTCTGAAGTACGCAAAAAATGTCAACTAGTCAACGTGTTTATGAGACTGCATTACGCCTAAAAATATGTGTCAAACGCGAAATCGTTGACATTAATAATGCTGTATTTTTCATTATCATGTATATTTGAAAGGTTTCTCACAAACATTCTTTCAAACAGTCTATGCCACTTGCATTGGACACTCAATCAAATATGGAAGTAAGCTATTCTAATTCATAGCCATGAAAAAAGAAATTAATTTTTATAGATACTCGAAAACGACTCATTGGTTTGCATGGTGTACTTTTGGGCATTGGCGAAATAGTAGGCGGTGGATTGTTTGGATTTGTTACCAAACCGAAAACATCATCTCAATGTGCTCTAGTAATTTTGATTGGATTCTTTCTACAAATTGTATTTTATTATTCTGCCTGGATCAACTTTCCTGCCGATGCACCAGCACGTGAAACTAATATTGAATCATATTTTCAATTTAGGTTAGGCATGATTTATAATAGGAAAATTAGTCATGGATTTCTTTTCGTTTTTATTAGCTCATCATCAAGTCAAATTATCGCTTTCGTCGGTTCTTTTGTGGTGGGACTTGGTGATAGTGCATTAAATACACAGGTATGTGGCTCTGTATTTTTCTATTGATCGTAAAGATAGTTGTCTATTTTAGTTGTTCAGTGTATTGGCTAGTCGATTTAAAAGCACAAGTGCATCAGCTTTTGCTCTTTTTCAACTTGTTCAGGTATCAATCATTTATGTACTATATTTCGGCATTGATTTAATTCTAGGGCATAGCCGCAGCGATATCCTTTTTCTATGCTGGCTCGTTGGATCTACAATATCAACTGCTCATTGTCGTTGTTTTCCTCGTCCTAAATGCACTTACCTTCTTTGGTGTCTTGTTTGGCGAGATCACATCTCAATCATTAAAAGATGAATGCGAACAGGAAAATGAAGTTTCTCCATTGCTAACTACATAATGAAAATCATTCATTTTAAAATAAAGACTTAACATGAATGTCAGTACATTGAAATGTAGAAAACGTATAGAATAGGGTTACAGTGTAATTGAAAGATAGATGTGTCCATACCCAAATCCTATCAACCCTCTCCGATGAATTTTTGTGACGATATATTGAATAAAAAATCGATGAAGAACTCTTGTATCATTCTCTATATTGCATTTTAATTAACAAAAGAATGTAAAATTCATAAAATATTGTTCGTGTTCATTGAATTTCTCACTAGGGTTAAACAATTTAATTTAACATGAAATTAATTTTACGTGTTTGCTTTAGACATATATCCTTTTTTTTTTGAGATTTTCTCAATTCTAGTACGAACTCAAAATGGTACTATTGAAGTTGTTGAAGAGAAAACTCCTGATCGGTCCGGACATTATTAATTCTCGCTTAAATGACTCGGACAACAACATACTGAGTTGGTAAAAAACTCGAAATAAAATTTTGTCTAACAAAATCCCATAAACTTATTATTAGGGTGTGGATGTGAATGTGAGTTTTGGGTTTCGGTGTAGACAAAAAGACGACACACACCCAGATCTACCCGCTGACCCCACCTACACCCAAATGCACACCCCAAAAGCAATAAGATTGCATCGAATACTTTACGTTTTATTCGTGGTGTTACAACTATTTCACAGAAAAATCAAATGTTATCCTATTTTAAACTCGAAATGATCTTACCAGGAACGAATTTCAACAATATTCATCCTTCGAAAATCATGAACTATTTCAGCAAAAAATTATTGTTTTATCTCAAGAAGTTCCAGCTGCTGCCACTGATTGAAAACATATTGTAAGGTCATTCAAGTCAAGTAGTTCTCTAACTATAACACGAATTGTACGATTTGAATTTACATATTTCACACAAAAACCAACCGTTTTAAAAACAGTCAATGTACCAGCTGACAAACAGTAGAATTCATTAATTCAGGTATTATTGATTATAATTTATCACCAAAAGGAAGTTTTATGTTTGGTTTGATCTATTCAGATAATTTTGCTTGAAATCACATTGATTATCTTTTCTCATCATTAATGAATGGAACATATTGTTCTTTAACATTGTTCAAAAATGAAGATAGTATGACTAATATTGCTCTTCGCCGCTAAGATTTTCGCCAATTCATCTTCTGGATATTCGCCAATTGGCGAAAGTCTACAGTACTTTCTTCAATGGATATTTACACTTGCACCAATTGACGAAAGTCTTATTGGCGAAGAACTGGAATCCCACAATTACCTAGAAACTCTAAAAAATGTTTCCCGCACAGTTCTAATCGAATAATAACAGATTAGGAGAATTTTCATTAAAATTGAATAAACTTGATAAAAAACAGAGAATTTCTTGAATAGTTGATCATCAAATTCAAGCGATGCATCAAAGATCATCCGGATAACAAAATACAACGAAAGTATTACAAGCGAAAAGATATTCTTCTTCGATCAGCTGAAATAGGAACGCACCAACTCCAATTTTCGGACTTGATCGGAATTGGTCTTGAAGAAATTGGAAAAAAATTATTAATTCACATAAATATACACAAAATTAGTCGTTCTACAATAGCTAATTCTAATCAATCTAATTCTGGGTGTTGGTGTGGATCTTCTTCTCGTCCACACTCACAGCCAAATTGAAAGTAACATGACTGTTGAATGGACTAAATTTTCTTTCGGTATGCATTGAAAGTGAAAAGTCATTTCAATCAATAAGTATTTATGCTATTATTCTCTTTCATTCGAAATATTAATGGAAGTTATACATACTAAATTCACAAAAAATTACTCAATCATAAATAGAACAATTTTTGTCGTGTTCTTTACAATAGTTAAATAAAGTAGTAGCGTTTAACAGTCATTTTGAAGGGAAAGAAATTTTGCTTTCGTCTTTCGTGCTAGCCAAATTTGAAAATATATGAAAACATAATAGAATACTAAACAATTTGTCTGTCCAAATGATATCATTCACAATCACTCATGGTCTGACATAGAGCTCGAATCATCGACTATGATTGTATGAATCGGCAAGATTTCGTTCCATATCTCCAGATTAATCCAAGACATTTCTTCGAAGTGGCTTTCTGCTGATGATCAATCCATCAAGTCTTCTTTTTATCAAATAGACAAGGTCATTGAATGAGACATTGAAATCTCAAATAGCACAATTATTGACATTATAACTTCGTTGATCGAAGTGGAAAGAAACTTTGTCGAATTACCGAATTTTTGAAAAGGGTGTGGGTGTGGATATGCGATTGACCACACCCACACCCCAAATAAGAATGAATCAAATGAAACGCAACAAATGATCATTGAAAAAAGCTAATTAGACATAATAAACAATTTGTTCTTATTATTAGTTGTTATGCTACGATGAGTATTATTTTTTTCTTGAATTAGAATAAAACTTTTTTTGATTTCTTTTCACTCAAATTCTATCTAAATGATGTTCGAAGTTCATTGAAAAACTAATAGAGTTTTGATATCTTATAGTTTTCTACATCTTATCCATTAAAAAAAAATGATAATCGAAAGTCAAATGATGAAATATTATGAAAAAAAAACGTAACCGATGCTTTAATTGTAATTCATAAAGTTTTTGCAAGTTTTTTTTCAAAATTGTTATCACATATCT
>CAJNOL010003928.1:984-18608 GCA_905250125.1 Rotaria sordida | reverse complement strand
TTAGCCATCTCCGCTGAAAATGAAATATCGGTGGAAAATTTCCTGCGATCGACCCAGTTCTATACGGACCTCCTTTCTCGTCAGAAAATATCCTCTAGTTTACCTATATCACTACTACTTTCAATGTGTAGTACCAGTTTTACTTGTCCATAAGAACTCTCACAACATCAAATAATTTTTCTGCCATTTTTCTCAAGAGTAAAAATCTTCGAAGGTTGATCTATGTCTCAAAAGCGTTTCCAGCCATTTTAAGTCTCTAATATAACGATGGGATCTGTGGAGATATCCCATTTGTTTTGCCAAACACTAAGGATATATAGGGAACTATCAAAATAATCTAATCCGAAACGCACTTCGGCGCATGAGCCTTTTTGACATAGTTGTTGGAGTTTTATTTGTGGTCTATGATGACTGTTTTCAGAAACGTCAACAAACCGAATTTTCATCTGATATTATTCCGAGAACTATGATCGGCAGCCAACAGACCTTGAAACGGGCCCCTTTTTGATGACTCGGTCAGGCCCAATGTGGCCGGAGGATTGTTTTAGCCCGCCTGGTTCGGTCTGAGCCCAAAGGAAATTCCATTTACAAAGATTTTTCCCAATAGAATTTGGACATTACTTCGGTAATTATCAATGTACCTAGCAGCAAATAACTCGCGTCATGATGAGTTTGATTAGGTCAGATTGTCGAAATTGAAATAAAATCAACATGTGATGAATTGAATTGCTTGTTGACTCAAACGAACAAACGAAGTATGCGATAATGTGTTTGAAGGGAATAATGATTATCATGCTCAACTTGATATCCTAGGGCACAGAATTTTTTATTGACGGAAACCTCTTAGGAGCACACCGTATTTCTAAACAAAAACTTGTTTTTCTCGATTTTCACATTTCAGCGAGGTAGTACGCAGTCGAAAATAGTCTGTAAATAGAAAGAAAAACAGTTTTGATAACTAAAATTTGGAGATCCATCTCCGATTGTAGGCACGAAAAACGTTTTTTCTTCCTGTTAACAAACTATTTTCGACTGTGTGTTATCTTACTGGAATATCAAAATCAAAAGAAGCTTTCGCTCGAAAAAATGTTAGAAAATCAATAGAATTACCCTTTTTCCAGAGATGGTTATGGTTTCCATGAATTTAGTCATTTGTCAAGGTTGAAGAGTTAGACAACGTGTTATCTGTGACTCCTACTCCAGAGAATCGTTTAATTTTCACACATTTTTTTTGCTAATGACGTTCTCACAGCAACTAACATGGTTTATATACCACAGAGCATTACGTAGGGACGAGACATATGATCGGTTTAAGCAATAACAATGACTGATTGTATTAATCGTACTTGAAATCCACGTAGTTTTCCTATTGTATACTTTTTCAATAATTTCTATTACTTAAAAGAGCTATAAAGTTCAGTCAAAAGGGAAAAAAAGTATAAAAACTTCTGGCCGGGCAGTCCGTTTGAAGGTCTGGTAGCCAATACCTCGACGATGATAAAGAGAAAATAGCTTGTTTGAAACCATCTATTCTCTGAAACATGGAAAAGTAGATTAAGCTTGTGCTAAACATTTCATTGCATATAGGCACGTACTAATCGTAGATCCAATCAATTCCAATTCTAATTCTTGACTTTGAGTTTCCTGGAATTGGAATTGGAATTGAAAAAACAATGGAACGAATTGGAACCGAATTGAAATTAACCTATATGTTGCCCTATGGAGAAAATGAGGGTAGAATTCATTTCACTTAACTTTGCATCCGCTATTTAAGAAGTTTATGCAAAAGCTCCCTTCATTCCGATGAGATAGCACTTTTACTCATTCCATTCTATGGTATAAGCGGATAGCTGACTCGACCAATTCTAACTTGTTTTAATTGTAGTTTATTAAATGTGGTAATAGCGTAGAGTAGAGCGAATAAAACTGATAAAGAATCATTCAAAGACTCAGCTGGAATTGGAGTTCTATGGATTTCAAAGAATTTATCTTTCACACCAAAAAGAACTTCTAGGTGTGTCTTTGACTAGCACCGTACTCTCTAAAAAATGAGGGTCTACAGAACTTTTTATGGTTCTGTCTTTTACTCGAGTCCAGAACCACATAAAAATGGTTCTGTACAAGAAAATGAGGAGTTGCAGAGGGTATTCGAACCTTTTTTTTTGATGCGAAACTATTTTCGAGGGGTACTGGGCTCGGGTAAAAGACAGAACCTTAAAAGTTCTATAGAACTCCGTTTTTTTTAGAGTACTATTTACTAGAAAAGTATGCCACTGATGACCTTTTCCTGTAAAGATAGCGTATGTCTGTGTCGATTCTCTCCATTAGGTCTACGCAGTTGTTTTTGCTCTATCCAAAGCAGTGGTCCAAATTCATGGAATAGAAAACAACGGTTTCTCCAATGGAAAATATTCCTATGAAAACCACGATGATTTTTGATTATCGGTGTGCAAATCTGACTTTTTGTAAGTTACGAAGGCTCCACTATTTGCAAGATAATCGGATTAAAATCGATCAGAATTCCTAAATCTATTGAAAAAGAACTCTAGTCCACCGATTATTATTAATTATTTCATTTATTATCTGATTTTGATCAAAAATCGATTGTAATCGTCTGAATAGATTATAAAAGAGTTAGTAAATATCAATAAGGTGTATACAGAAGCAAATTATACGAAAAAATAGGAGAGATATGTGTGAGTGGATGCGAGTCTCGGATACACGAGAGTAAGATACAGAAGACTTTTACCAATAGTCATACTACCACGAACACCAACTCGAGTCCAGTCAACAAGAAGATTTAAGAACCGAACCGGTCGAGTGCAAGTTCGGAAACAATCCGATGGAATCTAAAAGGGAATAGCTTGTACTTATATGACAAGTGAACGCCCAAATTATTTTTCGATATATCTTACAATGCCCGCAAGTCCAGACTGCCTGTTTCCTCTCTAATGTTTGTTTAGATTATACATTGTTAACAGCGAGTTTTCGAAACGAGATAAAGGTGAGCTAGAAGTGGTTTAAATAGTGTATAACTAATTCTACAGTTATTTTCGCTATATTACGGAATTAAATTATATTTTACAAGACTAATTGATTTTAATAGATTTTAATCGTTTTCTGGTGTTATTCCATCATCTAAATTTGAAACAGTTTATGTCGTAGTTCGAACCTTTGTTTGTTTTGCTAGACTTCTACTTGATGGGAACTTCATATGGTTTTTAAACACGAACAATCCTAGTAAATCATGAAAAATTGGGGTATCGCGTTCGAATGTGGAGAAAAGCTCTGCTTCTCTGTGTATAATTGAAATCGACTAAGAAGTAATAACAGATTAAAATTCATTAACAAGTAATTAGAGGTTGAAATCGATTAAGAGGTAGCACAGTAATAGAACAGATGATTCCCATCTAAAAATAAGACGGAAAAAATCGATTAAAACTGAATTTTTTCGTCTTTATTTTTACATCGGGACGGTTTCTGTTTAGTTTTATTTCGTATTATCACTTACACACCAGTGTAACAATATAAAAAATTGATCGAAATTGGGCTGAAGTTGATTGTATGTGGATTTTCCAAGGAAGAAAAAGCAGATTTTGGCGTTCAAAATCTCTAAAATCTTCTAAAACCTTTCAAAATCTTCCAAAATCTTTTGAAAATTTTCAAAGTTTTTAGAAATCTTTCAAACTCTTTTGAATCAGGCTCCAGAAAGCTGTTTCTCAGCTATTGTAAGGGCAAAACGTATCGATGTTCTGGTCAAATGAAAGAGAACCCAGGAAAGCCCTAGGATTGGCCCGAATATCAATATCTTTTGTCCTTACAGTAGAGGAAAAAAACTGTGCTGAAATCTAATTAGTTGATAGTTTTTTCCTATCGACCACTCAGATTTGAGGAGAATTTTTTTCTTCTATTGTAAGGACAAAACATATTGACATTCGGGCCAATCCTAGGGTTTTCCTGGGTTCTCTTTCATTTGACCAGAACATCGATACGTTTTGCCCTTACAATAGCTGAGAAACAGCTTCTCGCAATCTGATTGATCGATAGAAAAAAGCTATCAACCAATCAGATTTCAGAACGTTTTTGCCTGTATTTTAAGGACAAAACACAGGCTCGTTCGGGCCGATCCTAGGTTTATCACGGTTTCTCTTTCATTTGAACCAAACATCGATATATTTCGTCTTTACAGTAGCTGAGGAATAGCTTTCTCGAGTCTGATTGGTCGAAGCTAGGAATGCAGAGCTCGTACTCATGAACGCTTGGATGAAGGCTTCCTAGCTTGAACTGGATAGTCTTAATGAGCACAAGCGAAAACTGGTTGATTCTTATCAGTAACTCGTATACTGGAAGTACAGATGAAACGCTCACGCTTATGAGCGTTAGCGTGAGCTAAGCGCCCCTATTCTGAAGTCAAGATTTTTTAGAGGACGAAGATTTCCTTTTATTGCAATCGCTGCAAACCTTCCGAAGTCTCTGACATCTTTCGAAATCTTTTAAAATCTTTTGAAATCTTAAAATCTTAAAATCTACCCTTTTCCGCTTGGGATTTTCACCATGACTATTGTGAAATAAAAAAATTGTAATCGATTAGAATTGTATTTTCTTAATCGATTACAATTCTTCTAATCGATTATAATCCGATTATAATCAAAATTATCACTCTGATGATTGTGCACTAAAATCAAAAATATAGTCTATTATGGTCCAAATTAGAAATAATATCCATCGATTAGAATGTTTCTGTGGTTGATTGATAATTTTGACTAGAATCGATTATAATTTTGATTTTGTTGCACAATAATCGGATTATCAAGTTCAATTATGTTCATACGATTTTGAAATTTTAATCGATATTAATCACTAAAACTTTTCACTGGATCGGCATTAGCCGAAAAGAGGGTTGTTCATAAACGCACAAAAGTTCCATAAGAAACCTGATCTCTGCTATCACAAGCAGTGATACAACATGTCTAAAAACGATCGCCGACAATACCAGGTCGATAGTCCCTACTTCTTCAATGCGATGCACACACATCCTTTACCTGTCTCATAGATGACTAATACGATGCAAACTCAACGAAGATTGTCTATTATTCTGTGGAATTCACATATACTTTCGAAGAAAATAGTGAGTGTAAGTTTTAAGTCGAAGTTTTTCAGCTCTCCATCCCCCGCCTTCCCATTACAGACACCCCCATCACAGACCTTAGCAACTCCGTCAAAAAAAAAGAAAAAAACTCTATTTGAAATGCTGAAATAAAACAACTATAGCCTACGAGAGTTTTCACTTTGCGTATTTTGTATCAGTTTAATGAGGCTATAGAATTTATGTGAGTTTCACATTTCAGATTCAAACGGGCTGCGCTAATAAGCTTTTGTGAAACTCATACCTGTGCAGTTAGTGTTTACACCATCCGAAAGTACTTTCTTCACGTTGCAAAATGATAGTAAAATGCATAAGAACAAACGTTGGCCCAGGGGTCATCCCAAGGGCACACTGTCTTCAAATGCCTTGATTACGAAAAATGTTGTAGCAACGTCTTGTACCGGGCAGTTTGAATGATGAAAAATGCTGATTTTTATCTGGTTTCATTGATTCTACCAACGAAGAACGTATTGAATATTAAATGTGTTGATGACAGTGTTTGGAGCTTGAAACTGTGTCATCTATAAGAAGCATAAATATATCATCCAAAATCAAGAGGAAGAGAACAACATATGAAAGTGATACTTTACATGGTTGACAGTAGGGTGGTTGATGGAGAGAGCATGCAGAACCAGAAGACGTATGTAGAAAATGTGGAGAGAGGAATGCTCATTGAAAAAAGCGAGATCAGATTGTTCCGGTAGGTCTATCATTATGTTTTATTGGTGAATCGCAAGAAATAGTAAAACATTCCTTTGTTATGCGTCACTATTACTATCTCTATGACTCGTTGTTAAAGCCAAATTCGACTGTGCACTTACTGAAATTGCCGATCTGGATCTCGTCCATATTGATCAAAACCATGAGGGCCCTATCATCCGAATCCAAGATCTGTAATATTTGTCGTCGCTCTTATTATTCTTGGAAGAAGGAACACCCTGATTTCAAAAGCATTCTCTCACATGTCGAAAGTGAACTTGAAAATAACTTCGTGAATGTAGTTGCGGGCAAGATATCAGTAAATACCATGCTTACATTATCTTTTTTTCTTGAAGAGTACTTGTTACGTATCTCATCTCACTCGAGTAGCATAATAGAATAGAGTTATATCAAGATACTTCTTTTGATCAATCGTCTGTTCAAGATGAAAGTTCAATTACCGACTCTGATAAGAAAAACAAAATATTTTTCTCCTCTGATGATTTGAGTGACAGCTTCTTATTCTATTTGAACAGAAAGATGTCATCAACAAAACTCAGACTGAGAGCTCTCATCGAGAACTTTCAAGAAAGCAAATTCCAAAACTAATGCTCGAGAATGATATGGTCATATCGCAGACGATTTGTTCTAGATCTTTGCATGAGTAAGAATATGAAGATCAGGAACTGTATTTGTTGAAAAGTCTAACGAATAATTCATTTTTAAGAGGTGTTGTATTTGTCAATTAGATATTCTTGGAAGTTCTGCAATGTTTCGTTTGAAGATTGCTATCTCGTCCTATTGAAAAACAACTTTCTTAATTAGAATGAGTTAGATGTGTTTCTGACCATATGACGGAACATTGGTTGGAAGCAGAAATCATTGACATCTTATCACATTTCTTAATGAAACGGCATCAATGAAATGTGAGTGATGTGCAATTGCTACTAAGCAAATGAGAGATGCTGTATGAACAAAAAAATGTTTCGATTTCGATAACATTTGATTGCTATCTAACAATCAGTATCAAGCTCTATTTGGACTGCCAAAAGACCAGTTCGATTATCTCATTCAGCATATCTCGCGTGCCAATATCTTTAATACAAACAATCGATCAACTCGGACCGCGGTCACACTACTCTGTAAACTTCGACTTCATTTGTCAAATGATTTGTTTGCTGTGCTGTTCGAATTGTTAGATAAGAAAGTATTTTCTTGAGCTCTGCAAAGCGTTCGATTAGCATTAATCGCTGAATTGCTACCTTACAAGTTGGGATTGTGCCACGTGACACGTCGTCAAGCCATTGATCGACACACGACAACAATAGCTCGACAGTTAATCTGTGATGGTGATTCTGACACTGTGGCTATTTTTATTGATAGCGCATACATATTTATTCAAGTAGGTTTTCATGCTTATATTTGATGTTCGGACTTTTTTTGTCTTAGAAATCAAGAAACAATGAATGTCAAAGAAAATCTTTCAATTTACATAAGAAGCATTTGCAGCTAGAGCCAATGCTTGTCGTTTCCACGACAAGCCATATAAACACTTATCTTAGACCATTCTTTTCGAATTTTTTCAACAATGGTATTGCGATCATGAAGAATAGTTTGACTCGAAATACAAACAACATGTTGAATTTACTAAAAAAGGTTCGAGATTCAATTTTCAGAATAATTATATACAATTTATCTTTTTTAGGACGATATATTGGTGGTTGACAGAGACTTCAGAGACTCTGTCGAATTCATGCACAATCTTGGATTAGAAGTGGCGATTTCACCATTTCCCAACAGCCGTCGTCAATTCACAACAGCAAAATTGAAACAGTCAAAATGCATAACAAAAATTTGATAGACCGTGGAAGCAATCAATGCCCAAGTTAAGAAATATAAATTCTTTACAAATACAATACGGAATTCATTATTACCAAGTCTCGAAGAGTATCTCGCATCGCGTGCTGCATCATAAATCAATATTGATCTGCAATCACAACATCTTCTAACGGACAGAAACAAACTGGTGAGGAAATTTTTGCTCTACTGAATGAAAACAATTTTCTGACGGTAATTACCTTAACTGGAAATCTCAGTATTATGCGAACTTTCATACTTTTTGTTAGTTTCTCGAACAGAATCATTTGGGCGCACAACATTCAGTATGGAGGAATATCAATCATACCGATGTCAACAATGTGTTCCTGTTGTTATCAGAGGGCGACACTGGAGACATTACTCTAGACAGCACCTCGTACGAATAATTAATCATAGAACATTTTGATTTTCTATTCTATACTAAAAGTGTTCAACTCAACCGTGCTCGTTCATACACCGAGGATGGATCATCTAGTACCACTTTTATCGGGTAATTACAGTATCATATACAACAGTGCAAGGAATATCCAAATCTCACACGCATTCCCACTCGATTCACTCACACAGCAGCAACGACCTATGATCCAACTATTCAATTCTAAAAGAAAAACATTCTGAATTGGTGGTGAAACTGTCCCATTGGCAACCGTTTTTTGGGTTGTTTCAACCACATTGCATCAGCTATGTGTTTTGTACCCTACGGAAGTCGGGGGATCGAAAATCGGCAAATGCAGTTCACGAACTTCGTTGATCAAGCTACTGCAGCTAACTGATTTTCAGACTTGCATCTTTAACCAATCACAATGATGACAGCACAACGGAGTAACCAGGATTGTTCGTTCACAGTAGTGTAAAACTTGAAACTTGAATTCAATTGAAATTTCACGTTTCAAGCTTCACCTATCAGCTGTCTAATTTCCAATTTTCAAGTTTCAACTTTCAAGTTTTCAAGTTTCGAAATTTTTGAGAATTCAGGTTTCAAGTTTAACTTGTATGAGCCCAAACATGACAGACTTTGATTCCTGTGTACAAAGAGACGGACATGAGTCGCAGCTCGACGGAGGAATGGCGCTTAGCGCCGCCAACCAGCGACGCTAATATAGAAGGCCCGTTAGGTGGGGAAAAGTGCTTACCCCACTCAGTGAACATTAGTAGGGTTACTGAACGGTTGAATTAACTTTCAGGATTGACATATATCCCACACCCACCCAAGAATTTCAAAACTTGAAAATTTGAAATTTAAATTGAACTCAGGTTTCAAGTTTAACATGCATATTCTTGGCACCATCACCAGCAGTGATAATGCCCAAGGAAAAAAAGTCAACAAAAACCATTTTTAAGTACTTTTAATATAACTAGGGTAAAATAAAGTAACTTTTCTTACGATTTTTCACTTTTTATAGTACTTTCTCATACCTTTTTCTCTTTGCAAAGTACTTTCTGATACATTTTCTACTTTAAAAGTACTTAATCGAACTTTCTAGTCAAAATGTATGCAAAATATTTAAAGTGTTCACTTATACATACTTTTCCTGTTTCAAAAAACTTTTGCAAGTACAGAAAAGTTGGTTTTTGTCTATTTTTTCTTTAGATGGGTGCTTGTGTTTGTTTTTCAGAATGTACTCTACTCCGTGAGTTCTTTTTTTGCACTCTCTCCAGCTGCGATGATATGTGTGTTTATTCTTCTGAATGTCCTCTATTTCTTGAGTCCTTTCTTCGCGTCCTCATCAGTGTCGATGTTGTGTGTATGTATTTCTCTGAATGTGCTCTATTCCCTGAGTTCTTTCTTGGCGACCTCACCAGCGTCGCTGATGTGTGTGTTTACTTTTCTGAATGTCCTCTATTCCCTGAGTCCTTTCTCCGCAACCTCACTAGCGGCGATGATGTGTGCGCTTACTGCTCTGAATGTACTCTAATCCCTGAGCCCTTTTTGGTATTCCCACCAGCGGCGATGATATTTGTGTTTATTTTTCTGAATGTCCTCAATTTCCGGATTTCTTTCTCGGAACTGTCACCAGCGGCGATAGTGTGTTAAGTTTAAAGAGTGTCCTCTATTTCCTGAGTCGTTTCTTAGCACCATCACCAGTAGCGATGATGTGTGTTTTTTTTGTGAATGTCTTTTATCCTCACAGACCTTTCTTGGCACTGACACTCGATACAATGTAGAGTGTGTTTGTGGCTACATTGCTGTCCATTGTTTCGCAGCATCCGAACTTCGTGCAATGTGGTATGTCTTTGTGGTTACGTTGGTTGTCTATCCTTCCGCCGCAACCACAGGAAAATTTCAAAACTGGAAACTTGAAAATAGAAAATTTCAAACTTGAAAATGTGAAAACTTGAAATTTCAATTGAATTCAAGTTTCAAGTTTTACATGTATGTCCGTTCACATTAGCCGCGAAGTCATTTTCATCTGTCACTTCAGCATATACACAAGGTATCCCAAAATTATAGGTACCCTTTTATTTTTGAAATTTTTCAACAAAGATGGATAGCTAGGTCAAATTCAAATGGTGATTTGGATAGCCCTTGAGATTCTATATCGAATACAATATGGGCCAAAATTTTCAAAGAAACTTTATGCAGAAAGTGTTTTAGAGAACCGTTTCATTGAAATTTTGAGTTCTGAAGGAGTTCAACAAAAACTAGTTTAAATATAGTCTTTTGAAAGAGCGAAAAATTGTGAGCAAAATGAGGGGTCGTGCAGCTCTCTGCGATGTTTTGCTGCCAAGTTATAAGAATTAAAAGAACTCAACAAATTGCATAATTTATCAAAAAATCGCTAAAAATCGGCTAAAAACATATTTTGTTGGTTTTTCTTATGCTTATAACTTTGCAACGAAACATCGTGGCGAGCCTGGCGACCCCTTATTTTACCAAGAATTTTTTGCTCTTTCAGATGACTATATTTTAAAATATTTTTCTCACAGTCCTCTAGGAACTGAAATTTCGGTGGAACGGTTTTCCGGAAAACTCTCTTCACAAAGTTTCTTTGGGAATTTTGGCCCATACTGTGTTCGATAAAGAATTTCAAGGGCTATCCAAATCACTATTTGAATTTGACCTAGCTATCCATCTTTGTTAAAACAGTTCAAAAATAAAAGGGTACCTATAATTTTTGGATACTCTGTATTTTAGTGTTGCTTCTATGTCGAACGATTTAAAAGCTAACTTGGCCAGTGATTGTGTTGCCTCAAAGTAATAAACGAATTCCATGAAGAACACTAGTGCTAGAGGCACTTGAAGACGGTGTCGTCTTTGTAACGACCTCTTGTTCAATGGTTTTCCCTACTCATTGTTTTATGATTTTGTGGCTTGAAGAAAGCATTTTCGAATGTTATGAAAACTGACTTGACTAGGTATGATTTTTCAAGAATAATAATAGATGATCTTCGTCGGAGTTTGCATCGTATTAATTATATATGAGAAAGGTAAAGGATTTGTGCGCATTGCCTTGAAGAAGTAAGAACTATCGATCTGGTTCTGTCAACGATCGTTTTTAAACATGTTGTGTCATTTCTTGAGATAGCAAAAATCAGGTTCCTCGTCGGAGCTGTTTTTTGGCGCTTATCGATCTTTCTCCCATTCTATTGGAAAAACAAAGAGAACACGTTCTCCATATGGTTTGAGTTGCGTGTAGTCTAAACTTTTCATTTTCAATCTGTAGAAAAGACAACACGATTGATTAATCGAACTCTTAGAATAGAGCTTTTACGGTTATTGAACAAAAATAAGAGAAGAATCAGTGATATCAATGTGAGAACATTGCATTCTAATAATGTAAACAGGCGTTAATTCAACAATTCAATAACAATTATTGTGTCTCTCCATAAATGTGCTTGCGATATAATTAATTTGTACTGTTCGTATTAAAAGTCACCCTGTGTTTTCTTCTGATGCTTTTCTGTTTGGTAGCGAAAATTATTTGTTGAAATATCGAGAAAGAGCACAATGCAGACCATCTTTGATGTCGTAGCCGGTGATCTTGACAATCATCGCTTCGCTTACGAGCCAAAATCCGACAAATACCAATGAATACATCTGGCGTCTTTTACATCTTTTGATAGCTTCTGAGTGAAGCAATATTCTCCGTATTCGTTATTCAGTTAAAATCTATACTTTGGATAGCTCCAAAATCTTTTTTTCCATTCATGAACGAAATTCCACGCATTTTCTGTTATGTAATGTAATTAGGCAAGAAATACAGCTGCATTAATGGACTCTAGATACGTGACCTTATTCTATCGTGTCTATAATTCGATTGTGATGCTATATTGCGATGCAGATCATTTTTGCTTTTCGTGAGAAAGACATCATTACATAGAGCTTCATCTGAGGAATCGAATAATGTAAGTTTCAACTATAACAGTAATATTTTTACTACAAAAAACACGCTTCTTCCTATTAGGCCTTTGCATTTTGGATGAATTTATGGAAATAGGCATTGAACAGAGCGAGAAAAATTCAGATGTAGGTGTTCGTGTCAGAGCTACTGCTCATTCAGAACCAGTGTCTTTTGCATGTTAGTGACATGGGTAGATAGAACAATATTTGAGCGATTCTGTCATCTAAAAATTATCCCGAACAGATGCAAGATAGCAAAGTTACGTTTGGATTACTAAAACAGAGAAGAATTGGTGAGCGAATTAAGATCAGCTGTACCACATATGATATTATGTTTACTCACTGAAAACTATTCAAACACTATTGAACTATCATTATTGAATTAATCGGTATGATGACTCACATACACAAATGCTTAAAACTACACAATCCGATCCCGAAAGACTCTAACTTTGTCAATACAGTCATCACTGTGCAAGCAAAGCATCACAAAGTGATCATCCAAGACTTAACAGCAAACTAACAGTAATAATCTTCCAATGATATCATTTTCGAATAGTACTTTTATGAATACCACATGAACATCTCAACGAACTATTTGAATCTAATCACTGTCATGCTAATTCTTTATTTCAAACATCATCATCATTTAATCGCAAGTTTTACTGTGACTGGCTGCTTGATAATAACATAAATGAACTAAAGCTTAGTTAGGATAATTCATCTGCAATGCGCTGTTCAGTCTTTTCCTCTACTATCGTCGATTGCTGGAGAATAAAATAATTGAATACGACCTTAGTTTGGATAATTCATCTTCCACGCGCTGTTCAGTC
This sequence comes from Rotaria sordida, assembly GCA_905250125.1. Lineage (NCBI taxonomy): Eukaryota > Metazoa > Rotifera > Eurotatoria > Philodinida > Philodinidae > Rotaria > Rotaria sordida. Next base: position 5,710 of record CAJNOL010003928.1, on the reverse strand, counting down.
TTCTGTTCTACTGTCATCGATTGGTGGAGAATAAAATAATTGAATACGACCTTTTTAAGGACAATTTATTTGCCATGCATTGTTCAGTCTTCTGTTGTACTTTCATCGATTGCTGGAGAGCAAAATAATTGAATACAACCTTACTTAGGATAATTCATCTTTCACGCGCTGTTCAGTCTTCTGTTCTACTTTCATCGATTTCTGGAGAGTAAAATAATTGAATACGACCTTTATAAGGACAATTCATTTGCCATGCATTATTCAGTCTTCTGTTCCACTTTCATCGATTGCTGGAGAGTAAAATAATTGAATACGACCTTTTTAAGGACAATTCATTTGCCATGCATTGTTCAGTCTTCTGTTCCACTTTCATCGATTGCTGGAGAGTAAAATAATTGAATACGAACTTCCTTAGGATAATTCATCTGCCATACACTGTTCAATATTCTGTTCTACTTTCATGGCTTATTGAAGAATAAAATAATTGAATACGAGCTTGCTTAGGATAATTCATCTGCCATACACCATTCAGTTCTCTGCTCTACTGTCACCGATTGCTGAAGAGTAAAATAATTGAATACGACTTTACTTAGGATAGTTCATCTTTCACGCGCTGTTCAGTCTTCTGTTCTACTGTCATCGATTGGTGGAGAATAAAATAATTGAGTGCGACTTTTCTTAGAATAATTCATTTGTCATACATTGTTCAATCTTCTGTTGTACTTTTCTCGATTGCTGCAGAGCAAAATAATTGAATACGACTTTTTTAATGATAATCCATCTGCCATGAATTGTTCAGTCTTCTGTTCTACTTTCATCGATTGCTGAAGAGTAAAATAATTGAATACGACCTTGGTTTGGATAATTCATCTGCCATGCACTGTTCAATCTTCTGTTCTACTTTCATCGATTGCTGGAGAGTAAAATAATTGAATACGACCTTACTTAGGATAATTCATCTTCCACGCGCTGTTCAGTCTTCTGTTCTACTGTCGTCGTTTGCTGGAGAATAAAATAATTGAATACGACCTTACTTAGGATAATTCATCTTCCACACGCTGTTCAGTCTTCTGTTCTACTGTCGTCGTTTGCTGGAGAGTAAAATAATTGAATACGACCTTAATTAGGATAATTCATCTGGCTTGCATTGTTCAATCTTCTGTTGTACTTTCCTCGATTGCTGGAGAGCAAAATAATTGAATACGACCTTACTTAGGATAATTCATCTGTGATGCATTGTTCAATCTTCTGTTGTACTTTCATCGATTGCTGGAGAGCAAAATAATTGAATACGACCTTTTTAAGGATAACTCATTTGCCATGCACTGTTTAATCTTCTGTTCTACTTCCATCGATTTCTGGAGAATAAAATAATTGAATACGACTTTCCTTAAGATAATTCATTTGTCATGCATTGTTTAATCTTCTGTTCTACTTCCATCGATTGCTGGAGAATAAAATAATTGAATACGACCTTATTAAGGATAATTCATCTACCATGCATTATTCAATCTTCTATTCTACTTTCATCGATTTCTTGAGAGTAAGATAATCGAATACGACCTTGGTTAGGAAAATTCATCTGCCATGCATTGTTCAGTCTTCTTTTCTACTTTAATCGATTGCTGGAGAATAAAGTAATTGAATACGACCTTAATTAGGATAATTCATCTGGCTTGCATTGTTCAGTCTTCTGTTTTACTGTCATCGGCTGTTGGGAAGCAAGATAATTGAATCGGACCTTGTTTAGAATAATTCATCTGCCATGCATTGTTCGGTCTTCTTTTCTACTAGTGCTGGCTGTTAGAGAGTAAAATAATTGAATACGGCCTTATTTAGAGTAATCCATCTCCCTTGCATTGTTCAATGTTCTGCTCTACTCCCATCTATTTTGGGGGGAGTATAATAGTTGAATAAGGCGTTACTTAGAATGATTCACTCGTAGTGTGATATTCTAACACGATGTTTGTAGGTAATTTTTAGCTTAGACATGCCGATAAACGAATAGATGTATTGTAATTGGTATGTGTCTATTTTGTGTAGACTTTCAGCGTGAAATGTTTTATTATATTTCTGATGCAATAAGAACTATATATATGCACAGAAATCTAATAATTGGAGTGATTTGTTGCTAAAGTGATTTTCGATAGCATGAACTAGAACGTATCTTGCTTCGGAATGTTCGATACTATTGAACAAAGCTATTCTTCGAATGATTCATCGCCTGTGTAACCTAGTACTACCTGATGAACTTTTACATTGCATTCTCGATGAGTTACTTGGTTGAATAAAGCCCTGGTTAAAACTAGTCACTTCTGGCGTATTCATTATTCGATGAGTAAATGATGCACTGGGCTCTATTCCCAGGAAGTTTTTTGAATAAATATTTTATCAAAAATGTTCACTTTGTATATGAGCTGATCTATTAGAGTAACAAACAAGCATTGCTTGCAAATGATCCATATACTTGAATAGAGTTATTATTAAGTTTGTTCATTTTTGCGAGGATTTGTTTCCTCATAAGAACGACATCAGTTTTGCCTCACGGTTAATAATATACATGAGAGAAAAGATTGTTGCTGGTATTTGTTTATAATGTGATTGGTAACTAGATCGCAAACTTTACTTTCATTGGAAGTGTTGGCTATGGGTTGAACAGGATACTTGTTAAGAACATTTAGTTTCTGAATGCTTTTGAACCACATAATGCTTGCAACTATTTACTTCAAAGTAAGTATTAAATTTGAACACATATGTTGTTGTGGCAATTCATACGATATACCATCAATGATTTGGCGTTGTGGTTAACATAGATCATTGAGTTTATAACGAACGAGAACACATTTTGGGTAAGAACATATTAAAAAAAATTGTACTCAACGTTCGTCAAGTGACTTCGAACATTAAACGTTCTCATTTCATTTCTTTGTATACTCCTACAGAATTTATTATTCCCATAAACCTTCGTTGTTATATGAAAGTAGTCGTGTTGAAGAGGGTTTCAGTCGTTTTTAATTTTTGAAAGGGTTTTCAGCAGTTTAAGATCTTATGTAAGACAAACTTTCATTGAGTTTAGACTACATTTATGTAATTTTAAATATTTACAAGACAATATTTTAATCCAGAATAACTAATTTACATAAAATTACTAATTCATAGTGAGGGTCTCATTAGTAGCTAGTCTGCTTATTCTTCATTGCTTAATTCAGCTTTTTCTTTTTCTATTTATCCTCAATAAATATTCATGTTTTTCACTTTTTAAGATGGTTATTTTTTTTTAATATTTAATGATCATTTATACTTGCTTTAACATTTTTAATAAATACTTTATATGCAAATACGGCAAAGATATATGAAATTATCGAGGTAATTGTTTTTCAAGCTAATAAAAAAGTAGAATGCTGCAAAATTTTCATGCCATGCGTCTTATTAATCTCATCAAGAGCGGTATCACTGCATTTTATTCTAACGAAAAGGAGCTTTTATGCTTTGTTTTATGTTATGGTAAATAAAAGAGCACGACAAAAGTTATGCATTTTTTTAATTTTTCAAATGTCGCAGCTGAAAAAATAAATAATTCTAAGCTTCCTGTCAGAAAACACAGCAGCTGATTTACGTAGGATATCTTAGGCCAGAATCAAGAATTTCTTGAAATGGATTCGCTGTCAAGCTCTTTCCAACCCATCCCAACTGGTTTCCAGGTAGAACTGGATGTGCTTTATACATTCCATGGGTCACTTCTCCAAAGCAACCACCGTAACATAGATAAAAAAGCTAATTATTGTCGGAAAACATGAAAAAACAGCAAATTCTCGTACAAGATGGCATGATTCGCCCATGAGTGTTTTCCAACAAAATAAATGATGTTTTCAGGTAGAACTCGTTGAGCTCTATCTATGTCACATCTCTCGAGCTCCACTCCAACGTAGTATTGATGACAAAGCCATTAATTAATCCTTTACTCATGTACAACGTAGAAAGAAAATTAGCCATTGGTTCGCTTCTTTTAGTCAATCAGTGCAAGAGAACGAAAGATGACGTAATTCTTTTGTTAGCAACACCGTCGTGTAATCGATCGGATATATGTGAAGGAAACGAAAAAAACCTAGTGGCTCATTTCTTTCGATCAATAACGAGAAGAGGACGAAATTAATTTGTCCTTCAACTTGACGACATCGAAAAAAGCGAACACATTTATTGGCCTTTCTGTTTCAGCCAATAAGCATAATAGATAGAAAGATGTCGCACATTTCATTGTGATTAAGAGCAGTTATCAAAGCAATTGTTCTTAGAAATGTTAAAAAATATAAATTCGAAAAAAACACTTCTGAAGATTGACGACACCTTCTACATTAATCGATCTAATTGGCAGGATACATCAAAGAGCACAGGTACCACGGTGTTCCTGAACTGAAGATGCACCCTTCATTTCATAATTTGATATGTTAGGATGTACGAGATTTACGATATTGATAAATGAATATTCTGAATTAGTGACAATAGAGCGTAATACAAAAAACTGTACACACTATCTGGGTGTGGGTGTGAACAGCTACCATAATCTAGATTTCACTGCAACTACGCAGATCATCAGATGGCAAAGAAACTTAATGATTATAAAAATCACAAGATCAATTTATAACTAATATATATACACATACAAAGACATATACATATATTGATAAATATCCAATCGCCGTTGTGTGAACAGCTACCATAATCTAGA
>CAJNOL010003927.1:0-18615 GCA_905250125.1 Rotaria sordida | reverse complement strand
CGCTCAGAGTATGCAATTTCCGTAGGGATTACCGAATACGAGAATCTTCATTTCCAACTCTTGAACAATAATGGTTCGTTCCATTCCGCTCCTGAATGTGCTGCCAACGAATCATTTCCCATATCTAGTACTTCTAACATCCTATCTTCAATGCAACTCATCCTTTCAGTAGAGGATTAGCAGCATTTGCGCTGCGTTACTTGTAATTATTGGTATTTCATGCATCTTAACATTTTCAACCAATTCTGATCGATTACAGTATTTATTATCATCGAATCAACATATTATATCTCTACTGAAATCAGCAACTACTATTCACGATAATATTGTTCTAAACAAGAGTCAATCTAATATGAGTACATGCATGAGAAATTTTATGAGATTTAGTGAACGTATCTTGGTAACAGTACAGCCAACAATTGCTGAATTCCTTCAGAAAACTTCTTATCGATGTTTAAATGATTTTGCTGCTATATATTGGGCTGCCATTAGAAGTAAAGGTACTATGAATGGAAAATGGAGAAAACGAAAACAAGATCCTTATAATGGTTGGTATGATTGTCGATATGAATCAAGATATATATCGATTGATTGTATCAGAGGAACTTTTTTAGTTGATAATATGGCCATAGGTTTTTTACCTGAAAACATAACAACGAATGAATTATTTGTACGCGTATTTGGTAATCATATTTTTGAAGTTCAATTGGCTGAATCACCTAAAACTTATATTACTAAACATTCGTATCATGGTAATGGAAGAGTTCAATATGAATTTTGTTTTAATGATCAAACCAAATATTTGAAAGTTATTGAACGACATATACAGACTGATAAAACGTTTCAATTAATTGCTCATACTTGTTTTCAAAAAGAACTACCTGATATGTTTGTGTCCAATCATAGCCATTGGTTGAACATAGAAACTCAGATAGTCGAATTTCGACCTATTCATTTTAAAGAACCTGACTTTTTAGATAACAGACCATATATTTTATCATTGAAAAGTGGATATGTTATTACTACTGTAGAAAATAATACACAAATTTTAATTAATCAATCATCAACATTCTTTCAAAAATTATTTAATCGATATTTTAATCGTCTCGATGATAAACCCTATGTTTACATGATGCGCAGCAATATCTCCTCTCATACTGATATGATTATTTACATACATTTATCTCGTTTAGGCATTGCTTTTGAATACAATACTTCAACCCATATTATAAAATCTCGTGAATATTCAGATATGTGTATTGATAAAGATCAATGGTTAGGAACTTTAACAGATCTAACGTTTGGTCTTCTCTTATCACCATTACCAACAAATAATTACAGATTGAATCATTATCCATATCGAAAATTGATTGTACCTTTTGGCACGCTTCAAAGTAAAATATTAAATTACAACACGAATCATCAAACTATTACAATAGACCGATCGTCTTCAATACCGTTTCCTCATCAATATTTTGTTTTTATTCTCAATGATCGATTAAAAATACTTCAATCAACAGATAGTCCTACTGGATGGCTTTATTTAGCATTGTTACATGCAATAACTTCTCATCCTTTACCCGATCATTATACTGGAATGACTGGAATGGAACGAGCCTTTCAATTATTGAATTCAGCTGGTTGTTGGTCAGATCAGCCTTTTGATGAAGTTTCGTTAAATATTCTTTGTCAAATTGCATCTATTTCCCCAAAAGTTGATTATTATCCACAAAAAACAACTGTTATGGAACAAATAGATTGGAATTCAAATGGTATACCCTACTCGATGCAACATTTCGGTTATTATTTGATAACAAAAAAACTAATCGACAGTAGCCAAATATTCAATTTTATGTATCCATCGATGATATCACATAAAATGCCAGAACTATTTCAAGGAAAAATATACAATGAAACATTGTTGAAGAAACTATATTGGAATTATCGCGATTCATATAATCCGATAGCAAGATTATCTGTAGAGATGGAGACTGACATCTTGAGTAACCATTCAGTAACACTGTATCGTCCAGCTTCGGAACATTGTTCACATATTACTAACTACTGTGCTGTCCGTCTTGTAGATGACCTATATAATAATGGAGATGTATATCTTAAGGACTGTTCGAACCAGCATTGGTTACCCTTGTCTCAATGGTTGACTGATGAAAATAATTTGAAAAATATTTGGATTGGCTTATTAAAATTAGCTGACCATATTAAAACAGTAGCGGCTGGTAACAATACAGATGATATTAAACGATTTGAAGGCTTGTTAGACTTCCTTCATTATATTTCCAATAAACGTAAGATCAATCCATTTTATTTGCAAATATTAAAGACAACTTTGAAACTTTCGACCATATCACTAAGCTCCGTTGAATTTCCTCCTTTTATTCGTTATCATAATGTCGAACGAATTCGGGTTGTAAATGAGAATATCCATTTTTCAAGTAATCTTACTTCATACCAAGAAAACAAAATTTTATCAAGAATTCGAGACTGTTTTGAATGTGGTCATAGGTTTGAAGATTACGACGACCTACTAACTTATAATGAAATAAGTGAAATCAATGGATCATTACAAGCATGGCAATCTAACAAAAAACTTCGATCTTTTTTAGAAGCCGTTCAACGTCTCATTTGTTCTGTTCCAATAGAACAGTTTAATATCAAAGCACCATATTATTCTCAAAGATTTGCACGTGAACGACCCAAAGATCACTATCAAATACAAATTAAATTTATCGAGAAATCAATTGATCAAATAATTTTACGAAATGCTGAACAAAAATTTCATAATTTCAATGCAGATAATATTAATCAAGCAACTAAATGTGTTCAAAGAACTAATCGACAAAATATATTCCCACAAGAAATTTTTTCTCCTATGTCCAAGCAAAATAATGATCTAAACGAAATTACTAATTATTTTAAAAATCAATTATCTCAAAGTTGGAACGAACTTCTTTTGGACAGTCAATATGAACAAGGATATTTTTCAATTAAAAAAATCAATGAACTTTTTGATTCTTTTCGAGAAGAATCTACAAAATTCTGGAATGAATTATTCCGTTCTATGACATTATCCAATGAACAATTATTTGAAACAGGTCTCATTTTAAGAATCACTCCAACAACTCTTATACCTTTACTTCAAGAAAAAAATTCATCTCTTGAAAAATCTTTATCATTCATATTGACTATGGAACAATACACACTACTTGGTGGTATTATTGTCAATTGGACATTAGCACAACAAATGGAAAGAACTTTGTATTTTGCATTTCATAAAAAATGGGAAGATTTTAAAAAAGAAATATCACATATACCACATTCAAATTGGAAACCATCTGAATATATTCCTTGGCTTATTTTAGAATTAGAAATGAATATAACTATACGTGAAATGCAAATCAATGTAGCACAACATATGATACAGCCAAATATAAAAACAGATGATTCAACAGTACGAAATATAGTAATGCAAATGAATATGGGCGAAGGAAAAACATCAGTCATTTTACCAATGTTAGCTGTTAATTTATCTTCATCTAATTCGAGTTTAGTTCGTATTATAGTACTTAAATCATTATTTCCAACAAATTATCAATCATTACGATATAAATTAGGTGGCTTATTGAATCGACGTGTTTTTCCATTTGCATGTCGTCGTGATATGAATTTTAACAATGTACAAATAAATCAAATTTTTAAACGTTTTCAACAAGGATTACGAGATTGTGATATTATATTAAGTTCACCAGAAGATATTCCTTCATTTGATTTACTCACTATTGATAAATGTCGAAGAAATGAATTTGATGTTAGTCGTTCGATGTTAACAATTCAACGATGGTTGAAAAAATATGTTCGTGATGTATTAGATGAATCAGATGAAATTTTACATGTGAAATATCAATTGATTTATACTGTTGGTAGTCAACAACAAGTTGATGGAGGTGCAGAACGTTGGAAAACTATTCAAACAATTCTTGAATTAGTTAAAAAACATTCTGCTGATATTTCAAAAGATTTCAGCGAAAAAGTATATTATAAATTATCTGAACGAAAAAGTGCATTTCCACAATTTCGTTTACAATCATCTGAACCATTTCTATTACTTTGTCAAAAAATTGCAAATGATTGGTTCGATAGTAGAAATTATCGTTATACAGATAAATCAATTATATTATCATTTATTTTAGAAACATATTCATCAGTTGAAAATCTCATTGATAAATTTCCACGTCTTGATATACAATTATTTCTTATTATTCGTGGTTTATTATCATCTGAAGTTTTATTAGTTGCTTTTAAAAAACGATATCGAGTTAATTATGGTGTCAATCCAAGTTCTTCTTTTAATCGTTTAATGGCTGTACCATTTCGTGCAAAAGATGTTGTAGCTGATAGAACTGAATTTGGCCATCCTGATGTTGCGTTAGTATTAACACAACTCTCATATTATTATTCAGGTTTAAATAATTCACAATTATCACAATGTTTCAATCGTTTAAATAATGAAGAAACTGATCCTACATCGATTTATGATCAATGGATTTTATATGAAGATGAAAAAGATATACCAAATAGTATTAAACAATGGAATAGAGTTAATTTAAAAGATTATCAACAACAAATTGATTATCTATTTCCTACATTTCGATATAATATGTTAGTTATTAATTATTTTCTTAATTATTTTGTATTTCCTCGAGAAGCAAAACAATTTCCATATAAATTAACTGCTTCTGGATGGGATTTATCTACATCGTTACGATCACAATTAATTACTGGATTTAGTGGAACTAATGATACACAATTATTACTTCCTATTCATATTCGACAATATGATTTACCAGAACTTCAAAAAACAGATGCCATTGTTGTTAATAATTTATTACAAATTGAAAATGAAAATTATCAATTTTTATCACTTAATGTAACATCAGAAAATATTTTAAAACAAATTATAGAATACAAAGAAATCATAAATGTTATTTTAGATGTTGGAGCATTGTTTATTGATGGAAATAATCAAGATATTGCTATTAAATGGTTGAATTTATCCGATAGAAATATAATCGATTATGTTATTTATTTTGATTCAGATTCAATTATTGTTTGTGATCGTCAGTTTCATCGTCATCCATTTGTAACATCTCCAGCAAGTGAACGATTAGATCGTTGTATTTTTTATTTAGATGAAATTCATACTCGAGGAACTGATTTTAAATTTCCTCAAGGTTTTAAAGCTGCTATTACATTAGGGAATGGTTTAACAAAAGATCGTTTTGTTCAAGCATGTATGAGAATGAGAAAATTAGGTCATGGTCATTCATTAACATTTTGGAGTTCATATGAAGTTCATCAACAAATTAAAGATCAAAAAGATAATACAAATGACTCGATTAAACTGATTAATATTCTTCGTTGGGTCTATGAAAATACTCAACAATCAACTTGGGATGGTTTACATCATTGGGCTACACAAAGTTTAAATTTTCAAAGAAATATTTCTGCATTTCAACATATTGATTGGTATAATGATCAACAAATATTTACTGACGTATTGATGAAAGATTTAGCTGAAGAATGTTCAGAATCTGAAATCATTGAACTTATAAATATGTATGGAGTTTCGAAAAAACTGCAAACATTATTCGAAATTCATCATAATCGATATGAACAAGCTCAGCATGGTGTATGGAAAGAAATTAGAGATGCAGTATTAAAACGATTACAAGATTATTGTGGAACAAAACAACGTTTATCACAATTATTAGATGAAGAACAACAAAGAGAATTAGAACAAGAATTAGAAGAAGAACGTCAGCTAGAACGTCCACCACCTGTCACTCCATATGAACCTGTACTCCATGAGGAAATTAAACGCTTGTGTAATACAAATGGTGCTGTGATGAATCTAGCACAATATTCTCATGTATTTCGTCATTTACCATATGCTTTCATTGACACAACATTTGTTAACGATTGTCAAGCTAACAATTGGCAAGAAAATTTTTGGATTTCAACTGAATTTCAACGTGTAATTGAAGCTAAAGGAGAATCATTAAATCCATTTTTACGTCCTCTACGATGGATTATTTTCTACCGTAATCAACAATTAATTTTTCTTAGTGCTTTGGAAGCCAATTGGTTGATGGGTCGTTTAAACTCTCCTTATTATAAACAAAAATCCAATCGACGATCGACCACAACATTACGATTATTATTACCTCGAATTAAACGAGTTCAATCAATTTTTATCAATGTGCCAACTCTTACCATTCCTCCAATGATTGGACATCCCAATGGTGTTGCTCCTTTCTTTATACCGCTCGAATGGTTGGTTCAATTATTTATTTTTAATGGTACACTTTATTTTGAAACAGTTGATGAACAAACAGCTTATTGTCAATGTTTAAGTTTATGTCCAAAACCTCGAACGGCAGAAGAAGAAGAAGCATTTAAAAATGGTTGGATTGCCGTCGATGGCTTTGTTAGTAATCCTCAACATCGTCAATATTTGAGAATGCATCAAGTTCGATTCACTTGTAATCTATTAACATTTGTCAAACAGATCATTGAAAATCGAAATAATTCACATGCACCTATATCATCACATGTTGGTGGTATTATTCTAAATTCACTAAAACTTATTTAATCCTTCGAAGATTGAACATAATATAATCACATTTAATTCAGAGACAAATACTTTTTTTTTCATTATTTGAATTAAATCTTACTAATAAAAAACAAGAAAAGAATTCAATAAAGATTATAAATTATAAAAAATAAATACGGAAACTTCGGATTTAAATCCGAGAGTTATGTGTACTGCAAAAAGTGAATTAGACAGATAAGTCATCCTTGAATGTCTTGACATCAAAATTACACTGGGGAAACTTTCCTATAAACTGTTGTTTTCTATTGGCTATTGTCCAACCAGTAGGACTTGGGGGTGAATACAGCTCAGATTTGTACTCTTCGCCTTGATTTACCCTTAGAAAGTCATTTTTCCTATAACTTGATTTCTATTGGTCACTGTTCAACCAATAGTATTTCGAGGCAAGTGGAGCACAGATTCGAGTTCTCCGCCTCAGAAAACCTTGAAGTATCATCTTGATGATCGAAAGATAGAGCTCTATTTGTGAATCAATTAGAGCATGGACAAAAACAGAACCTATTGCCGTTTAATTATCTCTGTAATAGGTGAGTTAGCCTTCTCGTTCCTTTATGTTTTATATACCATTTTGCAGCTCGTGAAATTCTCTATCGAATGGTATATAATAGTTGTGGTTTTATTTGACTATGATGGGAAAAGTCTTTTACGAAAGCTGGGATGGGTCGATTTTCGCATAGGAAGCCATAGGGAAAAATGACTATTTTTGCAATAACTCACGAATGGCTCGGCCGATCATGCTCACCTTCGAACTCGAGCGAGACATTGTTAAGACTAAACTGTGTAAAAAATTTCATCGTGATCTGACTTTCCTTTCAAAAGTTATCGTGTAAACGGACGGACACACTGACCGATTCTAGAGTGTACTCACTTTTTGAGTACACAAAAAGTCAATTAAGAATTGGTGTTAAAAACTCGTCACTTCGTGATAAATATCACGAATCATTACCGTTGAACATTTTTGACTGCAATCATTATTATCAACATTAATGTTGCTGGTTTTTGTATGAACCTCTTTATTAGGAGAGTTCATGTAAGTATTTGTTCCTGTTATTTTTTGTTTTTGTTATTATTTAGTTATTATTATCGTGTTCAATATCGTCCCCCATGCAACTGCTTATATGTTACAAAAAAAATTTTTTTTGATTATATCATTGTAATTATTGATTTTAATTCATATGATATTTATATTTATATAATTAAAATGAACAACTGATGTTATTATTGATGTTTTTGTTTCTGTACATTCAATTACTCATTACCATTTATTAAGAGATAAATCCTAATGATAAAAATCGATTAAAATTAAACTGTCCTCAACTATGTCATGATTATTTCGAATGATTTACTCAATTATTGAACCAACTCTTTAAAAACAGCTGTAATTAAAAATTATTGATTTAGAACTAACAACAAAAATTGCCTCATCGATTGTTGATCCTTCTCATTCACTAACTATTCTTACATTTTAGTAGTGATTTTGTTTACTATGTTTTTTCTTGACGGCAACATTTACAATTATTGGAATTGAATACAAACGATTATCTTGATCATTTTTTTTCTTTTCCTCATAAACTTTTAATTTCGTCAAGTACTGTTCGTTCCTTATCTTTTGAAAATAGTTCTTCCTGTGATCAATATCAATTATTCAAATTCGAAAAGAATCTTTAAATTAAGATCTTATTTATGATGATTACCATTAGTTGCTCAAGATAAATAAACATTATTACTCCAACAATTGAACATCTCCATACATCTATTGGATAGTACACATTACTCCATACTTTTTATACAAGACAATTTTACACACAATCGATGGAGATTATATTGTTTTTCATTTACATCGTAATCACAGAAATTTTATGTTCGATTATGTTTCTATTTTTTTTCTTTTTCTTCTTCTGTTTAAAGGTTTCATTATGTTTGTGCACTTTTTTTCATTTATTGTCATTTTTTTTTCAAGGTGAACCATTACATTTGTATAAAAAGTTTTTCAATCTCATTGAAAAATTTTTTTTCTCATGGGGAAGGGTATTATGATATGACAACTACATTTCTGTAATTGCTCATCTTTTTCTCTCGTGTTGTCTTTCTTTCATCTTTTCTTTTGTTCTTCTTCACCTTTTCTTTGATACATATATATGTGCGTGATGACCTCGTCAGATGGAAGAAAAAAATATATAAAACGAAATAAAAAAGGTTAGCGTTCTATTTGAAATGAACTTATATTTGCCCTTGAGGAAAGATAGAACAACAGCTGTGAAAACAGCTGACAATAGTGATCAGCGGAGTCGCATTTTTTCACTCCGAAACCTGACTCCGACTCCTAAAAAAAATTTTTTGCGACTCCGATTTCTACTCCGACTCCGAAAAAAATTTTCTTTCGACTCCGATTCCAACTCCGACTCCGAGAAGAAATTTTTCCGGACTCCGACTCCGACTCCGAAAAAACTCCGAAACTGTGTTTTGTAGTCTATCGACATAAAATCCATACCATGGTTCGATATTCTGGAAGGAGAAAAACAATTGGCGACTCAATAAGAAATAAAATACAGTTTATTTTGTCATAAGACACATTTCGCCATGTTTTTTTTTCAGAAACAAAAAAAGAGAAATTATGAGTAACAAATTTTAACACATAATTGATGATTATCGGAGTCGGACTTTTTATTTCTGAAACCCGACTCCGACTCCGAAAAAATTTCCTTGACTCCGATTCCAACTCCGACTCCGAAAAATTTTGTGTTCGCGACTCCGACTCCGACTCCAACGGAGTCGGAGTTGGAATCGAGTTTCGGAGTCCTATGCAGTTCACTAGCTGACAACAGATAATGAATCATGGAGATAATTAAACGACCAATCGATATCGTTTATTAGAAATATGTCGATTTGCCTTTAGAGAGTTCTCGTAACGATAAATTTCCTGAGGGCTAGTTTAAAAATCTTTCAGGTTTTTATCAGCTGATCGGTCGAAACATAAATTTTAGAATTGATAGATACAAATAAAACACTAGTTCGAGTGAAACGTAAATATTGTGTCGATAAAAGCGATCTCTGACAAATTCTAAAATCCATAATTGATTTTTATGACATATCATTGTTTTCGAAAATCGAAATTTCGTGCTTTGCATCGCATTTCGTATTTAAGTTTTTCTCGAATACTATCTAGTTCATTATTTGAAAGTAGATTGACTAGTAGTTATTAACAACCAAACGAGAATACTACATAAAAAAGTCATTGTTTTAATATTTATTTTAATTTAGACGTATAATTATATTATTTTTTGATAAGTATGATTAAAACAAAAATACTTTTCTTTCCCTTAAAGAATAGCCTCATAAACAAAAAAGAAAGAAGGTTTTTGTTTTACAAGAATAACGAAGAAACAAAGAAAGAAAAAAAAAATTATTTATTTTCTCTCTTATATTTTTGTTTTCATTTCTAGAATACTATCTGTTTTATTCATTGTGCATTGTTTGTGATAAAATGATAATGAATTAAAATAAATTGCTCTTTTCAAACTGTGCATACATCAGATAATTGGTTATCGATCTTCATGTTGGCAGATCGTTGTGCTGTTACTCTAATTGTGTGTTCAATTGTTTTTATTTATGCAGTTTATTATATTGTTGGATTACAACGTAAAAAAATTCAATCATCTATTATAAATATTGCATCTAGATTAATACCAACATCATTTTATAAGCAATTATCAGATAATCACCTACTCTTCATCCAACAAACACAAGCAAATCTAAACACTTCAAACTCAACAAAAGTAAGTCAATTGCAAATAATATAAAATTTCTCAAGTAGCTGAAAAGTTTATTAACACATAGTTTCATTTGTTATCTATAAAACATGAAAAAAAATCTAAGAAAAATAGAATTATTCAGCATTAAAATAACATAAAAATGAATAATAGTAATAGATTTTTTTTTTTTATTATAAGAAGACTAATCATACTGTTGGTTTCCAATCAACGAATATATTACACAATCTCACAATAAATAATTCAAGTCTCAATATAACATTTAATCTTGCTACTACTACTACTACTACAATTCAAACAACAACTTTACCAACAATATTAATCCCATTTTTAAATGCATCATTTTATTTATCTTTTAATTTTACTAAACCATCTTTAAATATTTATAAGTCTCTACCAATTTGTAATTTTTCTATATCAAATAATGATAAATCAATATATAAAGTAACTATACCTCAAACACTTTATTCATATGATATTATTGAAAAACATTCCGGCAAAGATTTATATCCAGGTGGACATTACATTCCAAAAGGATGCCGAACAGAACAACGTTTAGCTCTTATTCTATGTTATCGAAATCGTGAACAACATTTAAAAATGTTTCTTAATAATCTTCATCCATTTTTACAAAAACAAAAACTTGATTATACAATCATTGTTGTTAATCAGTATGGAAATGATCAATTCAATCGTGCTGCTTTATTTAATGTTGGTTATTTAGAAGCAATGAAATTATATCAATATGATTGTTTTATTTTTCATGATGTTGATCTTTTACCAGAAGATTTAAGAAATATTTATAAATGTGAAAATCAACCAAGACATATGTATGTCCAGAGATCAATACTTTGATTTATTCACATAGGTTGACAGCTTATTTTCCTAGACTATTTTCATTTCTGCATCGTCGAGTATACTAAATCTTATTTCGTTACACTAAATGGGTTGTTCAGTTTTATTCAATTTCACTTGTACAAATCTTCGAAGGTCTATTCATTCATATTTTTACACTAGTTTGAACGTAATAAATACTAAAGAATAAATAATAGTTACACATCTTTTGGTTAGAACGTTTCTAGTGTATATTCCATTCGGCTAATTCGATTTCTAAAACATTCCATATTCAATATATTAGAGATGTGTGGAATTACAATAAAGAATAATTGTCGAGATTATAAGGGAAAGTATTCTCCTAAGCGAAACTAAAGATTATAATTAAATGTCCTATAGTTTTAAGTGATTTATTTTATAAATCATAACATAATTCAAAAGAGATGACTCGAAAAAAGGGCTAACATCGACAATTAAAAACCAACACGATTATTGAAAGACTTTTTCAGATATGATACAAAAAAAATTCTCGAATAGTTTTCTCTAAACTGGAATCAGATTAAATTTATTGAGACTATAACCGAGACTATTAGAAAAGAAACTATCGAGACCGGAGCCAAAAACTTTGGTCTCGCACATCTCTAATCTACATTGATCGTTTCACCATATATCATATCTAGCTGTCTAGTTCTGTCATATTTCTTGTGAAACTTTAGGCGGCATCTATTCGTTAAACTTGCAAATTAATTACGCAAGTTTATTTAACATTGATGTAAAACTATTTCTAATTCTTGCAACTTTTCCTTTTCATACTCGTTTTCTATTAATATTTTTCTATATAACATAAATTTATTCTTTTCAAATTCATTTTTTTTACATTGTATTAATCGAAATTGAATTTATTTTATAGGGCTGTAGCTATGGATAAATTTAATCATGCTTTACCTTATTCAAACTTCTTTGGTGGTGCAACAGCATTTCGTCCATCAGATATTCTTGGTACAAATGGTCATCCAACAGTTTATTGGGGATGGGGTTGTGAAGATGATGATATGTATTTACGTGTTGTTAAAAAATTAAAAAAATCAATAATACGTTATCCAAATGAAATAGCTCGTTATAAAATGATTCGTACACATGGTCATGTAGCTGCTAAATTAAATCCGCATCGTGCTACAATATTACATTCAAAATATAATTATAATCTTGATGGTATAAATACAACAAATTATATATTACATAATATAGTTTTTTATAAATTATTTACATTAATTAATGTAACATTACCTGAAGAATCATTCGAACATATTCGTAAACGTTTACATATAAAAAAAAAAAAATAATGCTATTGTTTTACTTTTTGAAAATAAATTTATCTCATTATATTATATGTGATGATATTAATAACAATGGATTGATTAGTTATTGTTTTCTAGCTAATTGTTATAAGAGAAAACATAGTGTATATTCTGCAAGGGATAAATAGCGAAGTCCTGGAATCCTGAGATTCTGTGGAATTTTACAGAATTCTACGGAATCCGTGGGATTCTGAATTCTGGATTCTATAGATTTCCACAGAATTTTGTAACATATCATAGGAATTTCATAGAATTCCAGGATTCCACTATTTACTCTTTGATTTTTCTTGAAATAATCTCAGAAGAGAATCACACCAAGTGTTAAATCGCTTTTGAACCAAAATCATATTCGTTTGATGAGTTATAGAAAAGTTTAGAATAGTTTGGTTTATCAAGCCTTTATTCGTGATATATCGAAGTTTTATTAGGTTACCTGTGATCTTTCTCAGATCAAGTGCAAAATTAACTTTAGCCTTCAAACTTTTCTAGTATCTCTTATCCTAAGATATCCAATATTCGAAATTTTCTCATATGTAAAAGCAAATTTTGTTTATATAATTACATCTCCACAAAGGAAATACTAGTTGCATAATTAACTAATCTCATCCAGAACTTTGTTTGTGCAAAATTTGAAGTAGGAAGTTAATTGTTCATGTGACTTGAGGGGAACCATAACTAACCTAGTAAAATTTCGATATCTCAAGAACGAAGATCTGAAAAAGCAAACCATTCTAGAAGTTTCTATTACTCTTTAGCATTCATCGAATGAACATCGTCTTGTTCGAAAAGCTATTTGACATTTGGAGAGGTCCCGCGTCAGTACTAAATCATTACAGATTAGAGTTTTGAATAGGTTTTTTTGTTGATTGTGGGAGGGCGTGAGTGTGTGGGCTAGTGTGAATATTTTTTTATCCGCACTCACCTCCACATCCACCCATGCCCTCCTTTGTAGATTGTAGAACTTTTCACGTTGCATCTTGTACTGTATTTTATTTTTTTAATACATCGTATTAGATGATGAAAAAATGAGTCGAAAAAAGAAACTTTTTTGTCCGAGAGAGAGTCAAATGCATATTAATACTGAAGAAAGAGAAATTTAAGAGGAGAAAAAAAAGTGATGCTTACCGAACCAACAAAAGCGAAACAACGTGCACGAAGAAAAAAAGTAGATCAAAATAACACATCTAGATGTATATGACAGAGAAGAACAGAAATGAAGGAAATGACTCATTAAATTGCACAATTCAATCGTCATTTCTCTTCTTTTTTCTATTTTGTTGGGTGTGGGTGGGTGTGGATGTGGGTATGGGTGTGGCTTAAGTGGAAAGCTAGGCCAACGCCCGCACACCACGCACTCACACCCCACACCCACCACGGGCTTCTGCAACAACCCAATATATTCAATATCTCTCCATGATTGAATATGGTAAAGATGAAAACAAAATAAAAAGGGAGTTGAAACTTACGAAACACCCTTTAGATCAAATTTCCTCGCACAATTTAACACGTTCTATTACTAGTTAATATGCTTGTCTTACTGTTGTCTCTTTTTTCTTTTAAAAATTTGACTCACATACAAACGATCATTAAAAAGAGGAATGGCTCGTTGGCATCTGTTATTTTCTATGTTTATTTTATATGATAAATTGTATTCTATTGTGAAATGAATATTAATAATGCAGAACAAAAAAAAAAAGAAATGATGTTTATCATCTATCAGATTTTATGTCTGTTTGTCAATTATAATTTCTCTCGATAATTAATTAGAAAACTTTCTATTGTATCATCCATATTTTCAAGCCATGGTTTGCAGACTTGGACGAGTTTTGTGTTTTCCATACCGGCAGTAGATTCGTAGGATATATCACGAAAACCCAATATATCAACTAATTTATTTTCGGAATATTTTTTTAGCAATTTTTGAGCTTTATCGAAATCGAAATTTGATAACGGTTGATTCCCATCATGTGTATGTAATAGAGCAAGCATATCACGCATATAATCAAGTTCTAAATCAGCCCAAACGAGAATATCGAAAGGTACCATCGCTTTTTCTCGTTTTTTCCATTCATTTAGATCAGCTTGCCATTGATCTTTCTCAGGCAATTTAACATTACCAAGAAACACATCACGTACAAGTGCTGTTTGTAGCTCAAATAGAGAGAATGGATAGAGGTACTTTGCAGCACCTAAATAGGCGAGATATGGTTGATCAATCCAAAAGATGGTTTTGTAAAGACTCGGCGGGATGATTTCAGCTACACCACAATGTAAACGAAATCGTTTGGCCATGAATGGATAAAAATGACGATAACCAGTACAAAAGATAATAGCATCAATATTATCAACACTCGAACCATCTTTGAAATGAGCCTTTCGACCTTCCATACGAACTAATATAGGTGCAGTTTTAATTTCAGCTGGCCATTTATAACCAATAGGTTCCTCACGAGAACTGATTATCACTAATTGAGCACCGAATTTGTAACATTCGGATGCGATATCTTCTGCAGAAATGCTACCACCAATAATTAATAGATTAAGGCCCACAAATTCATCCGCACCACGAAATTCATGTGAATGAAGGACTCGACCCGGAAATTGATCTACTCCATCGATATTGATCATGTTCGGTACATGATGGTGCCCAACTGCTACAATGACCCGATCAAATGACAGATATTCTGTTGAGCCAGTATTCAGATTTTCGACCTCGACATTAAATTCATTTTTGTCATCATCGAAATCAACATGACGAACAGCTGTGTTAAAACGAATGTATCGTCGAAGATTGTTAGCTTTAGCTCTACCAGTTAAATAATCGTAAATGAGAGCACGCGGTAAGAACGATGGAAGAAAACAACCAAAATGATGATAGAATGTATAGTCAGGATATTCAATGAGTTCTTTCGGAGCATTCGACCAAAGACTAAATAAATATTTATAAACAAAATATTAGAATATAAAATTATGGGAAAGTAATTTCGTTTGGTAACTGGTATTTATTTCAATTATATAATTGAAATAAAATTGCGAACTTTAGATTCTCTTCAGCACATCATGTGTATTTTATTTTTGATTGGACAAAACAGGATTCAGAATTAGAATTCCAAGAGAACATTCTTGCGAACTTCAATGATTAATGTTCAACTTTTATAGAAAATATAAACTTTCAGAGAGGTAACTGATAATTAGATAGAGTTTATTTTTTGCAATATCTTTCGATCGGACAAAGAATATCAACTTATTGTTTAAAGTCCACGTTAGACTCACTGTCGATACATGCTCGAATGAACTGGTTCACCATGAGCATCTATACCAATCTGAGATGTATAAATCCATAAACCACCCCAATCTGATTGTCTTTCAAAGCAGACAAGTTCAATTCGTTCTTCTTGTTCAGCTTGTTTAAATGCGAATAATTGTGAAAGACCACTTGGACCAGCACCAATAATTGCAATACGTAGTTTACTCATTAAGTTGATTTAAAAATGATCTAGATATACAAATTTATCTGAAGTAATTATGTAGAAATGTTAATAGAAGAAATAATCGTTTGACATTTATAATAATTTTGTTATCAATACTTCTGTTTCTTTTTCGCATAAAATGTGTATTATATAAAGAACATTACTAAACTCCTTCCCACAATAGAAGGCCATCCTGATTAGGGAGTGGGGAAAATGCGTGGTGTCACGATTTTTCATAATAGAAGGCCGTGGTCTTCTATTCTGAGAGGGGGTTTACAATTATACAAGTAAAAAAGTAAAATAAATGTGATACTCAAACAAAAGGAATAGGTAAGTAAGGTGACAATATGTTTTGTTGCATTTAGAACACTTATTACTATCTTTTTCTGTTCTACTGTAAATACTTTTATATAGGCCTTACATGTTGATAACAAAGGCACATCAACCAAACGAACTTATATTATTCTGTTCTTTATCTTGAATTCGATTATCTAATCGCAAGACATTTTTAAATATTGGTACCGTGCCGAAGTGACGCTGTTCGTCGAAGTTATAAGTTCGACAGAAAATTTTGTTGAAGTTATTTTAGATCAATTAAATATTAAATAACTATCCAACAATCGATGATATCATGATAAATATGAATATTTAGAGTAGATTTTACAGTTTAATGATGTACGTATAGTTTTTTAAAAATCAATGAATTATTTAAAGATTATGCAGAAGAATTGAAAGTTACACTTCATTGACACTTTGAAGGAGTATTGTTCAACTCAGACTAAACTAAGTTTTATATTTGATGAAGAGTCTCTAGACCTACTACGGAGCAAACTTGCAGGAAATTCATGAATATAATCACTGCAGATGCCAGAGTTTATTTTTTGAAATCTTTTGAAATGTTACCAAAGATTTTCGTATTTAATTTAATGTAACATATTAAGACTGAGGATGAAGCTAAAATGACGTCGTTTTGAAAGGGAAAAATGAAGACAGAAACAGAAGAAAAACGAAACGAAGATGCAAGATGGTTCTTCTTTGTTATGGCTTTTATCTATACAGTGAATCGAAATGCTCATTGAATGTGTATAGACATTTTTATATACATGAACATGAAACGTGTCAATCTTATAGGAAATATGAATATAAACAATTTATGAAGTATTTTTAAAGAAAAAAAAGTCTCGACACAATAGAAAAAGATTATGCATCTGCAACTTTAATTCTTCAGAAACTGTGAATAATGTGGGTGTGGGTGTGAAT
The DNA here is from genome assembly GCA_905250125.1 of Rotaria sordida. Taxonomy (NCBI): domain Eukaryota; kingdom Metazoa; phylum Rotifera; class Eurotatoria; order Philodinida; family Philodinidae; genus Rotaria; species Rotaria sordida. Next base: position 1,232 of record CAJNOL010003927.1, on the reverse strand, counting down.
AAAGAGAAGATCCACACCCACACCCACACCCATTGATCATTGTATCCGCTGTTTATTTTGTGTAAGTAATTCGTCTAGACGATCTCGGAGTTCTCTTCCTACTGATTTCGCGTCAACATCTTCGAATCCAGAATGCTATAAGAAAAAAGTGTTGATCGAGATATTAGAGAGATAAAGATAAAATCGAGATTACTCCACTATATTTAAATGTATCAGTCATGTACTGTTTCCGCCTTTTGCCCATTTCTTTGAAAGAGAGATCTAATGTAATAAGTGTCTGTATAAAAGTAAAAGCGAAAATGAGGGCATCATAAATGATGAAAAATAAAGCTCACCTTGTTATTTTCTAACCCATTGACAAGAAACTTTGCTCCATCGTCTCCGATTTCATTGTCCCAAAGACGGAGTGAGGTGAGTGTCTGTGGGAAACAATGCAGATAAGACTGTGGTAACCATGAAGAGGAAACAAAAACCTACCGTATTACTCCGTAATGCGTTAGCCAGATGTCGCGCTCCTTCGTCTCCAATTGGATTGAACGAGAGATATAGGGTAATGAGAGTCTATATAAAAATGCTCATATATATCATAATACATATGATTCTAGCCAAGAGTAAGTGATCTTACCGTGTTACTTCGTAATGCATCAACTAGATGTTGAACTCCCATAGCTTGGATTTGATTAGAACTCAAGTCAAGCGTGGCGACTTTCTGTATGGAGATGTTAAGGTTGAGACATTAGAACGATGAAGAAAAACTCAGACTAACTGTATTTTTTCGTAATGCATTAGCCATGTATTCAGCTCCTTGATCTCTAATTTGATTGGAGGACAGATCGACGGTAGTAAGTGTCTGTGTGAAGCCATGTAGATATTGATATTATACAAATGAAGAGAGAGATAGAGAATTACCCTGTTATTTTGTAATGCATGAGCCAAATATTCTGCTCCAAGAGCACCAATTTCATTCCTTCCGAGATCGAGTGTAGTCAGCGCCTGTATTAAGAAGGGTAGATGGTAATATAAAAGACATGAAAATAGAATGAGGTTTACCGTGTTATTTTGCAATGCAATAGCCAAATGTTCTGCTCCAATAGTTCCGATTTTATTACTTCCGAGATTAAGTGTAGTGAGTGTCTATATGAAGTAATGTAGATGCTGGTATAAACAGCATGAAAACAGAATGAGATTTACTGTATTATTCTTTAGAGCATCAGCTAGAGACTGTATTCCTT
>CAJNOL010003926.1:0-18629 GCA_905250125.1 Rotaria sordida | reverse complement strand
AGATTAATTATATCTTAACTGAAATAAGTTAAGCATATACATCAAATGAAACTAACTCCTTTCACATTGATTGAAAGTAAAATAAAATAATATTTTTCATCATTAGTTTGAGTCAAAATAAACCAGAAATATCGAAATTCAGTCGATGAAACCACAAAGACTAAATAAGATCGATACGAATTTCAAATATCTAAAACAAAACTGGATAATTTTGAAGAATTATAAATTAATATAAAAAGCCTAGTTGTATTTTTGAAAAAATATATGACGTGCAATTTCTTCCACCATACCAGAATATAAGACGAATGTAACGGTTTCTCGCTCATATATATAGTATATATTAGCCATTGTCAGCTTACATGTCCTCTACACTAGAGAATTATTATTAATTACAGTTTTACAAACAAATACAAAAAATGTTTTTTTCAATAAGAATAAACGATAAAATGAATTTAACGAGATAAAATTCAAAACAATAATAAACTTAATCAAGTCAAATCAAATTGATTAGTAGTGTGCTGTTTTTATAATAAGCATCGCTGTATACAAAACGTGTATTTGCAATTTAAAAAGAAATTATATTTCTATTAGGAAGCATTCCATCACTTAAACACGTGTAGTAATCTACATCTATAAACCTATCGTTATAAAAACTAGTTTGCATGAGAAATATCTTAAAATTATGGTCTGACAAGATCCTACAATATCTTACAAGACTCCCATCCTCAGATCTTGCAAGAATCTTATATCAAGAATCATATAAGATTGACGCTAGCATCTTATAATAAGAATCATATTAAATCTTAGAACAAGAAATTTGCAAGATTTCGTAAGATCATACAATCTGAATCTTACAAAATCTAATTGTCAGTAAGATCGTATAAGATCTTATATGATCCTCGTACGATTTTTGCACCTGGGCACGTTTATCTCATAGCAGTATCATAAGTATTAGAAAAGTCAGAAAACGTATTTTAATACATTTTCAACAGAAATGCTTTAGGAGTTTAAGCATGAATATATGACCGATAAAAAGAAGATCGTTGAATTATTCTAATTTCAAGAAAAATAGATAGATTTTCGTATAGCATCTGATAATCATTATCGATTGAAAATTTAAAGAGATATTTGTGAAAAATTATTCTGCTTGAAATATGTATCATAAAGAACCATATATAGAAATATATTTCGGCTTCTTTTTCTTATTCAAATGAGTTAATAGAAAGCTGATATGTTTATCCAAATGAATTAGAAAAGTTAATTTTTTTCTTTCAGCTACTATCTTCTAAATCTAATATAATTATACAATAGAATTTCCTCCAATCACAATACCATTGCAACGAAGATGTAGCACATTGGAGTTCTGGACGCATTTTCTCATAGATTCAACTTCTTTTTTTTTGAAGTATTTATCCTCACTAACTAAACTATATAACTATATGTTCAACTGCGTTTCATAAAGCAATGCATCCAGTGAAACACATTTTATCGACTCTGTCAATTAAATAGCATTAGCGAAAAAGACATAACTTCTTTCCATTATTAAACGTGATTAGAGACATAAAATGATATGAGTACATCCCAACATGTTTCATAATGAAAGGTGAAATACGTTTGTATGCATTTAGTCTAAAAATATGCTCCGAAACTATGAATTTTCTGTAAATGCGTTCGTAAAACACGGTGATCGGCGCATTTAGATGCGTTTCCGTCATGATTCCATATAGAAACACGTTGGGGCACCGATAATTTGCAACATAGACGCGTCTAGCTGCGCCTAAAATACGTTTCATAGTTACATGGGTATTCGACTCCTTCAAATTAGTTATATGTTTAGACTCACTGTCATTGCACAAAGTTCCATTCCACCAAAATTTGCAAACACACGTCCATTCACCGTCAAGATTATTGTAACAACGACCATTTCGTCCACATGGATTATATACCGAGCAATCTGGAACATATACATAGTTGAAGAGTAGATAATAGTGAATACAAATGGAAAACTTACTATCTCTAAGAACGGTCGAAGTTACAGTGGTATGATTGGTATCAAAGAATAGGTTGCCTTTTATCATCAATCGATGTTCTTCAAATGCCCGTCTGATTTTTTTTCTTCTGCCAATAGTAACAACATATCATTGTAAATATACTTGAGTATCTCTCCAATATGATATTTGAAATCATGTTTCAGAGCATTACACCTCTTGTTTTTCTCTCGTCAATACCTGTGGAATGATGAGAAGAAAAAAGAACGTTGCTGTTTTATTAAGTTTAAGTGTTTTTGAAGATTGTATAACAAATATATTGAAGCAAATATTATATAGTAATGTACTAACGATAGTATATAATGATTATGATTTAATCATCTGATGTCCCTTTATTCTATATCATCCATTGCTTATATATGAGCTGTTAGAGAGAAAGAAAAGAGAAAATAGCCAGACGAGGGAGTGACACAATCTAAACATGTGAAAAGAAGAGGTAGGTATAAAAACTAAACAAGGGGCAGCAATAGACAACAATAGAATAAAAATAAGTTGAGAATGTCACATAGTAATCCAGAAGATCGCCGAGAAGGTGTAATTACGGATTGACTCTAATATATCCGTCCAGCCAACCACCTTCATCCTTAGTTGACAACGAAACAGAAGAAAGAAATACGTATGTTATTCTTTATTCATCAACATTGAAAATCCACGATCTAATTCGTGTTAAATATTATATCCTCAAAGATCTTTGATCGACTTCAGTCAAGAGATGATGAAAAATGGTTCGGACCCAATGAACAAGTCGGCATGCTATACTCTATCACATGAGGATGTGGATAAGGGTGCTCTCTTAAATTATAATCGACATTCAAACAAAAAATTTGCTAGAAATCATCGTGTTATTAAAAGTCTCGAACGAAAGTTTGACAAATCTAATCAAATAACAAACTTTGTGATAACTGAATGAATAGTTACAACCATACCCATTGATGCTTTACACATCTGTAGAGCTTGTAAATCCATTTCACAAAAAGACTTTTCAGAGACTTCTTGAACTATTTCAAAACACTCAACCATATCGCCTAGGCCTTAGAATAACAGAATAATAAACGGAGATATGCATTTAACACAACCCCAATGTTCACACTCTTTCTTTTCAATATCACAATCGATTACAACTACCACAAAACATTAAAAAAAAGAAGTTCTACTCTCGTTAGCTATATCCTTAATCATCCTTTCACTGGTAATCTGCTCCATTCATCACAGTTGCAGATTACATATAAAAAACCTATAAAACCACTTTTCTATGAAACGTACCTAGCAAAAGTAATAATCAATGAAATATGTCATTGACTGTGTGTGCTTCGCTCTTCATATTGTCTATCATGCTTCAAGGTCATTCGCAGACGATGATAAAATCAAGAAATCATGTAATGGTACCAGTGAGATTTGGAAACAGAATTTTCACAATGGGATGTTTGCCGATTATTTTGCAATATTATTAGCAATACCTATAACAGATGGAATGATTGGGATAAGATAGATATGAATGGGGAGGAGGGGAAAGATGGGCACTAAAGGAAAAAAAACAGTTGAACAAAATTATCATCTTTTAAAATTGCATCTAAGCAAAGCGCACCTTCTGAAGATTGTTTACGGCAGTAAATCCAGTATACGAGATTTGAAATAATTTCATTGAATATCATCGGTTCTAAGAGTGTGCGTGTGGATGACAAAAGTCATCACACCCACACCCCATCTTCATTCATTAGCATTAATTCAAGTTGAAGAAAATAATTTACAAAAGTTAAAATTAATATTATCTGTCATGCCACAATTATATTCTTTTCATTTAATTGATTCTAATGATATTCACCTAATTGATCCATTAACATCTAATCTACAAATATTATCAAATCTAACATTATCATTCATTAATAAACGTTCATCAATTACAAATCTTACTATTTCTAGTTGTTCACTCGATCAATTATTCCATCATGTGTTTAAATATACACCAATATTAACTTATTTTAATTCTCAATATTTTTCGCAACATTATAATCAGACAATAAATTATCCAAATGATAATATAAATAAAGCTGTTCATTTAAAAGAATTAAGTATATTTAATTTTAAATATAAATTTAAAGATTTCAAAAGATTAGCAAAACAGATACCGAAATTAACAAATTTAACTGTTAGATCATTAAAACCGATTATTAATTTATCGAAATTAAAATATTTAAATATTTCATTTACATTTAAAATCAAAGATGCATATGTATTATTAAGAATACTACAAGAATCACCACAAATATCATCATTAATGATTAGTATTCATGCTTTAGAACATTTTGCATACAATAAGGAAATATGTTAATATTTAAATAAAATGATTAAAAAATTAGATATTTATAAATATTGTTTTTCTTCATTTAAATTTCATTATCAGATTGAAGATTTTTATAAAATGTTTTTGAATATTAAACAACTTAAATGTAATATTGATCAAACAAATGATTTATTATTTTTATTAAAACATTTACGAAAATTATCAATATTAAAAGTTTATTTATGACAAATAAATTAAATATTTTTGGATTAGTGAAAATATATAAATTAATTTTTTTTTAGTTTTTATTTATAAATAAAAACTTTCTTTCATTCAAGAACAAACAACATTTGATGGACTAATGATAAGATGAGCTTGACCATTTATAGCTGACATTGAACAGTTGACAGTAATAGATAGTAAAACAGTATGAAAAACAACAATTGGAACTATTTCACTAGATGTACCTTGTATAGTAATTGTGACTTGACTACTTTTTATATCCGAAACAATAGATATTATTCGTTGTTGACTAACAGCTGTCCATTTATTCCATTCACCAAGAAGAGCATATTGTGTTCCAGATATATCATTTAGTGGATGTAAAGGTGATACATACCAAAGACATATTGATAAATCATCACATTGAGTAGCTGAAATATTTAAAGGATTATCATCATCGAAAGTTGATATCATATTTCGATTATCATATGACCAAATAACTCCAGACTGAGCTCCAATCATTGAAGGATAAACTAAATAATCTCGTTTCATTGCTGATGCAAAAATTACATGGAATGTTTGATCATTACTAAAAATACAAAGTGATCATAGTTAGAAATTAATAGAAAGAAATATACATTGTTGTTCTTGTTGAATAAAGTTCACCTTGTGAAACATTATTGTAAAAAGCCCAATCAGAAATTAATGTATTAATCATTGTGAGTGGTCGATCGGGTTTCAAAATCAAACCATCTTGACGACAACATTTCATAACACGTGATACGTTTGTATAATTAATGGCATCACCTGATCCAACAGGTCCTGTTGATAAAGTAGCAATAAGAATTTCTCGTTCAGGAAGTATTTCCATAGGAGATGGATCATAAGGAGCATCGGGTTGTAATGAAGTAGACCAAAAAACATCTTTGAAAGGTGCAAGACCAAGTGCATCAACAAACATACTAGATATTCCTATAGTCCATTGTTGTACTTTACCAGTTAGATGAAAAGAATAATCAGTTGAAACTCGTGTTTGTGTAACACGTGGAATTTGTAAAGTTGTTAGAATATGACGAGGTAAACTCATACAATATTGAATATTTATGCCTATCATCTCAGCTGCTTCACCCATTGACATTAACCATTGATGTCCAAGATGAATATCAGTATATGTTGGTATAAAATGAATTGTTTGCACAATAAGCCAATCTTGTTCATAAAGAACAAGACCCCAATTATGTGCTTGTGTAAATAAATCAATCCAAAATGAATCATTTCCAATTGGTAATGATTTTTCATTAATTTCATCAAGAATAAAAGAATATTTATCTTGATAAACATTATCAATTGCCCAATATCGATTATGTGCAGCTAAACTAATATTTTCTAATCGACGATGTACGACTTGAAGACCATCAGGAAAGATATCTGGACGAGCTGTCCATTGAGTAACTCCATTTTTTATACCTTGATAATACCACCATGAATCAAGTTGAATGTAATGTAATGGAAGTAGAATCTGTTGGTGAATATCAACTATTGTTTCTTCATAATTAATTTCTTGTTCTGTATTATAATAATAATAACCACCAGCATCCGTATAATAGCCAAGATAATTGATGGTAAGATCGTTGAGACGATATTGATTAGTTCGATTATATACTCGTTGCATAGTTTCACCCCATTCTCTAATACATTGATTTATACCATGTGATGAATAGAAAACAATCATAGAATGATTATAATTTGCTGATATTGTTAATATTGAACCTAAAACACCGTATTGTAAAATGTTGTCCTTTTGACTCAATGAAGTGGCCATGAATCGAGAAAAAGGTGAAAGAACTAACACATCATCTTCTCCTCGTTGAGTCAAATTAAAAAGAACGACTGGACCACTTTCCATGCCCGAATGAATGACTTTACTCGATGAATTCCAATTACCTGCATGTTTGCCACCATCACCTGCCATAATTCCTAAATGAAGCTCATATTTGAAAATTAAAATAGAAGAGACAGATAATCTCACCTTCAAATGTAAAATAACCTCGTTGATCATTTATATCAATCTGTTCAATATTAAATGATGGAAAAATTGTACGAACATGTTTCATGTCGAGAGAAATTGTGTTTGTCATAATTTGATCACCAGTATTCAAATGAAATGTTATTGCTGAAACTAAACTCCATTGACGAATATGACCAACTATATTTGTATGGGTTTCATTTCGAAGAAGATCATAAATCAATCGAGTTTCATTCCAACTACCTAAATTTAGATCATAACCTTGTGCATAAGTTATATTAATTAAGGGAAGTGAATTATCAGCTGATGAATACCATTTATTGTCTACATATAAAGCTGTATGAGATGACCGAAGCCATAAGCGAGTGTTTATACTAATATTATATCCACCTTTTTGATCGATCAATACTTCTATGTCACATAAACATCCAATTATAAGAAAAAGAAATACGAGAAGATGCATATTTACTAACAGTTAAGGCCAGGTAAAGAGATAAAAATATTTCATATATGGTGAGATAACAGAGAGATACATTCCTATCTTGATGTCTTTTGTGACTTTTCTTGTCAGTTCTGAGCTTCATCACACTCCATATTCTTACTTTCAAATGTGTGTCTTCCTACGAAGGAACTGCCTGAGGTGTCCAACGTCGATTTCCTTCATTCATACGTCGTTTGATAGAGAGCATCGAGATAGTAGAAAGCCTTAAAGGATTTGAGCTGAGAGCTCTTTCTTGAAAAGTAAAGGCCAATTTTCTGTTTTTCCCAGGCAAAATGGCCAAAAATTGAAAGCCTTACAACTCAATCAAAAAGATCGTATATCCTTGAAGGGTATGGGTGTGGGTGTGGTTTCCTCGACACCTACATCCATACTCACATCAAAATCGAGCTCAACTTCGGATTTCGATACTAAACTTTATAGGATTGAACTCGGTTTCAACTAGAACATATAAACTCATATTTATATGAAATTTAACATATGGCAATAGAAGTTTCAGTGTCGAAAAAAGTTCTTAGTCGTATTTGCGTGCAGTCGAGTAGTATCTACAGGTTTGGTGATTGACAGTTGATGATTGCATCATGAGAGACGAACTCAGTAAGTTGTGTGTCCTTTTAAATTGTATATGATGCATATATGTGAAAGTATGAAACTTAAATACAAAGTTGTTCATGAATAAAAATTGCATATGATGTTTTGTTATATAAATAAACGGTGATCTTGTTCATTCTTACAGAAATAAAAGAAGTTCTAGATTAAAAATAAGTCTCATGGTATTGATTTAACTCCAAAATTGTTTGTCTTTCTGATATTCACAATCGCGCAAATGAACCGTATGAGTGCTTCCATCTTCGAAAGTGAAAACAACTTGCTTGTTGAGACTGATTGGGATGCCGAAGTTGAACGCAAAGAACGGGTTGTCTCCATGATGTACGCCAGGACGGTTATCTATTGTAGCTCCATTGACTATACGTCCGTTGGTGTTCAGAAGTCCAACATTACGATAGTACTCATCACCAGCTGAGGTATCATGTCTGTGATAGCAACGAGGTCCATTGAAGTCGAAGGCGTTGCGAGAGTTCAACTGCACACTGCAATATGTAACTCCGGGAGACATGTTATTAGTGAGTTTCTTCCAAGTCGAAGCATATAGATCAAGACCACCGCCCAGATTTGAGTTTATAACGATGACGTCCAATGGTCCATTTCCACAGTCAATTTGGAGTACTTGACCACATAATTCAGGTCGCCACTTCAAATGTTTCAAAGATTCAATATTTCCGAGTGCGATCGGATAGACAATAGCATAACTGGATTTTGAAAGTTCGCATGCACCCACTTCGTAAGCACCATGATACGTTGTATGAACTCCAAAAACTTGACCACCAATTTTTGGCCATGTAGCAGACACATAATTGATAATCAAAAGTCCAAATAAAGTCAAAGACGAAACAATATTAATCATTTTATCACTTCAACTATAGTTTTTCTTGTTCGCTTTGTAAAACTTCTGAAAATAAAGAATGGCAAATATTAATGATTCGAGATTCTTTGCAACGAATAACTTGTGACATAAAATGGATCTATTGGTCAAAAATGATAAATTTCGGATATGATCGACAACTTCAAGTCAAGAAAACCACTGTTCAGTGTTGCTAATAATTCTAAAAGCACAATTTGACAACTTATGTTCTTCGTTCTGAAAAAGAACATGTGTAGAAAATGAGTATTTCATAGTTATCGATTGATCAGAAATTCTTTTAATGTATTATTATTATTATCTGTGATCATTTTGAATTTTTCTTTTGCGCTCTAGGATATTATCAGATTCATCGTATTATTTATAGAGCATATTATGTGACTGATTTCTTTAATTGCCGTTATTCATGGGAGTGACGAACAGTCATGCTTATTGAAGCAATCAGATATTTTATTTCTGTTTTGACAACATTAATTATTCCATATGGCAAATAATTTTATATCTTTAATTCATTGCTATAATTTATTGAATTTTTCTATATAAAAATAGCTACATAGTGACGATTAGCAGAAATTTTTATTCGTCTTATTAAAATAAAAAAAAACTTCTTCTGAATTCTAATATCTTCTGTGACTCGTATCCTACTCGAACTTTTGATTCACATTGTTCTTGTTCTGTTTTTCTGTCGGATTTGGAAAGAGGAACGATATTCAGATATGGATTTGCAGAAAATCGTTTTGATTTTTGTCAATACTCTTCAAAATTTACCCTTTCGAATCTCATTGATGATGCATTGTTGACAAATACATTTCAACATTCTTACCTACACTTTTCTATCATTTATTATAATAAATACTTGTCTATATATTTTGTTAGAAAGACAGTTAAACGGTAAGTTTATTTGTTAATTATTTCATTAATATCTAACTTTTGTTACATTAAATATTATTCAAGAAGAAGGCTCGAGACTCACGACAAACTAAAAAGAATGAGGATGGCACTGACCATGATCTAATTCACATAGTCGTAACTAAAAACATAATCATGTCAGATATTAGTATCGACTACCTTATTTCTTTGCTATTTTCCAGTGATAGCAATAATTTTTTAGAATGGAATAACTTCACAATGTATTCGAATGATAATGACGATGTTGCAAGAAAGACAACAATTCACTCTTGACTTTACCTGCTCTGTATGAAATTGTATGTATTTTGCTTGAAGAGGACGATCGAAAGTAAAGTAGTTGAATACAATAGTATAGTACTCGTTGAGTGTTGTGATCCACTATTTATATAGGGAAAGTTCTGTTGTTATCTTATTTTAGCATCGAAATAAATAATATGGTCATTAGTTGTGAGATTTTACCCATAATGATGTGATATGATGGCACAGAACAAATAATAGGGAAAGACAAGATTAAGAGAAAAGATTATGTATTGCAAATTATTAGAAGATGGTGGGATTTTTCCATTCTCATGACTTATTCTTTGATTTCCTGACGGAACGTGAGTAATTTCCCATCTAGTCCATGCTAATTCTTTTTTTTCTTTCTTTCTTTCCCATAACGTTATATTGATAATAAAGATACACTCTTTTCTATCGATCTCCATCTCGTTGTTTATATGTAAGAAATGTCCTTGATATGAAACATTTTCTGTATAAATATAGAAGCAAATTCCAATGATTTGATTCATCGAAGTATCATCATCATTGAAGAACAGTTCAGATTTTCAGAGATCGATTTTGTCGTCTCATTGTCCACTGTGCTCTAGGAGTCTGAAGGCCAAAAAATGTCTTTTGTTTTTGTTTAGATAGGTGTTATTTATATCATTTCATCAGGAATATTGTTCTAATGATTATAGGTACATGAAAGTTTTTAATAGAACCATTTAATATTGTTAAAATATCATCAATAGGATTCTGTGACACAGAGTTGAAGACACTGGAGACTAAATAATTAAGAAATAGCGTAGACCTACGAAAACGCACCAGTTTTAAGAATGAATAAAGTAACGATAAAAACTATTGATTATAGAAATTTGAAGAGCACCTATAATTATGTCGAATTAAGTTTTAAAAAACAGGGTGTGGGTGGGTGTGGGTGTGGGTGTGGGTGTGGGTGTGGGTGTGGGGGGGTGGGTGTGGGTGTGGGTGGGTGGGTGTGGGTGTGGGTGGGTGGGTGTGGGTGTGGGTGGGTGGGTGTGGGTGTGGGTGTGTGGGTGTGGATATGTGGGTGTGGGTGTGGGTGTTAATATGTGAGTAGAACACCCACACCCACACCCTACACGTCGTTTTTTTGTTAAAAACTAAATCATTATCCAATTAATAATAAGATCTTTGTTAATGTGAGAGAGAAATATGATGGTTGAAAGTCACAATAATATATTCATCAATGTAATTAATAGTGTGTATTCTTAGTTGATACGCTTAAATTGTTTGGAAATTATATTGGTAAAGTCATCATAACTGAAATAAAAAAGTGCGAAATTAATTTTTCTCTACCACGTTGACGAAAGATTCGTAATAAAGATGAAACTTCTTTCTTTCTATTGACAAACAGTGGATATTGGACTTAGAAAAGGTTTGAAATCATTTTTTTCATCCGAATAAATTCCCAGATGAACAATCATTACACATTTTAGCCTTTTGATTTGATGAATATTAGTTGGTGTCGAGGTTCGAAAAATATTCAAGTTTTCTTCACATATTCAAACATAAATTGGATGATATTTGTTCATTATCATTCGTATGAATACAACGTTGTGATTCAATATAAAGACTTCGCGAAATACATCATAATATCATCAAAGATCTGTTTAATATAAGAACAAGTCAAGGAATATGCATGAATATATATAGCCAATAATCATATCGTGCAAAAAAGATAAACTTAATCTCTACAATAAGTTTTAACCGAAATTACTTGTATATCTAAAATTTATTCATTTTCTTGTCTACAATATCACACAGATAAGCTTGATAACTTAAACCAAATTCAAATAAAATACACAATTGAAACATGTTATCTGTTGTTCAAAGATAATAAACAAGTTTTATCAAGTTGAATGTTCAACATAAATTTTCTAAAAACTATTTTTTTTTTGAAATAACAAAATGTTTATATGTATTTCTTTCATTGAATAATATGCTGCGAGATTTATATTCAAAAACAACAAACTTATCAAAATTTAAAATAACAAATTATTGATGCTGAAAAATTTATCGAAATTAATTTTTGTATTTGGTAGTAAAATTATTTTTGAATTGAAACTGGTAAAATTGATTATCTCTTCCGATCTATATATAAAGAAGAAAGTTTGTTTGTCTGTCTGTTCTTCATGCATTTGGTCCCTGTAAGAGCCAGTGCAACTGAACTTTGCATGAACTCTTCTTGCATCAAGAGAAAGGTCAAGGGCTATTTCTTTATCAGAAAATATGAGTCTTCCACTCAAAAAAGACCCACCTGTGTGCCCAACCAATCCGATTGCAGCTTTCAGTGGTATAGGATAGGAGAACTACATAGCAGCAGTCCATGATCACACTGAAGACATGTGAGGTTTTCGAGGACGGTGAGTTCGAAACAGGGATCTAATTTCCTTGAAATCTGATTGGTTCACCCGCAACCCGTGGCAATTCAACTGCTAAGAAACCAGTTAATCAAACATGCGTTTTCGAGAAAAAAAGTCAGGTATGGGCTTTCAGAGGCGGTGAGTTCCAATTAGGGATCCAACCACCTCGAAATCTTATTGGTTAGCCCGAAACCAATAGGAATTGAGTTTTTGGGAAAACGAATATCACTGTATGATCGGAGGAAGGACGTTAGGAATCGAAAGTCTATTGAGTTCGATGCCCTAGTGGAGCACCCGCGGCTCTACTGGGTGATCTATATCACATACAAATCGAATTTTGGGGAAATTGATTTCCTAGAAGTCGTGTGAGGTGGAGGTGTCGAATAAATGGTCTATGAGACTCAAAATTTGTTCATCATGAATATCGACTCCTAAGGTTGCTAAAGGGTGTGTCGTACAAAAATCTTTCTATTTGTCTTTCTTGGCAACCAATCGGAATTCCATGTGATTCAGTAGTAAAAAGTACGATATATTGTCGTAATTCTCCCGATCAATCAGTATTGTGAACGCCACGTTCAAGATCAATTAGATGTGTCGCTGTGCTTAGTTTCAATCAAAGCGGATTTTTCTTGCAACGCTATCGAAGAAGAGTGTGAGTGTGGGTGTGGGCGAGTGTGAGTGTCAATGTGGGCGGGTGGGTGTGTGTGAAGAGGAGAAGAACAGCCCACACCACACCCACATCCACACCTATATCCACACCCACACCCACACCCCCACACCCACACCCTCTCTACTTGAAATGATTATATAAGTGTATCATTCTTTGGAGATTCGGATCAAGAATAGAACGAATATTTTCTTCTATGAATAATCTCATAGTTAATAGCGTTTTCTGTTATTTAAAATGAAGAACAAATATTACTCGATCGTCGTATATATATAGACAAGCAGTTATGTAGAACAAGCCAACATATCGGACCAATTAAGTAGTAAAATTTAATATTAAATACAATTTTCAGGGAGACGATAGAATCTATTAACTAGTATCTCATTCGTGTATAGGCGTTTAAAATAATAATATTCATTTGTATAGATTGTAATCCCAAAGGAAGGATTCTTGTCTCATTAGTTTGTAATACTGTATATTAAATATAATATGAGAAATGTTGACAGTTTTCATCTAAGAGACAAACAGCAGAGGATCTAATTTTTACTAGAGTAAAATAAAAAGTTGAGAAAAAGATAAATATTTGCACATGATCGATTGAATAGATTCTACAGAAAATCTGATTAAATATTTCCTCAATGATTTCTTCACATACATAATAGGAAGTAAAATCTTTTTTGATCAGAAATTGTGTTTTAGAATATGATTACTGATTAGTATCCATGATAATATGTCTTTGTAACGTTGTCAATTTTTTATTTTCATTTAAAATATTCTTTATGAATTCATATTGAACAAAGTTTGATGAAGAAAAGATATTGGCATAACAAGTAAAAAACCTATTTAGTTGTTCCAGTTTTCTTGTCATAAACATCCTTCTTAGATATCATTTGACAGCTTTTATTTTTTTTTCTCTTCTTACATCGTGAGAACATGAAAAATTGCTCAAATAATAATTATCAGTAATAATTTGATCCTTAGTAAGAAGAGAAAGATAAATATTTGATCTATAAATAAATATGCAGAAGAACCCAAGAGAAGCATTTTGAATTTGAAAAAAAACAGCAGAGATGAGTAGAGACAAACGAATACTATCGATTGCCAGTGGTATTGTTATGGTTTTGGTTTGTATTTTTTACATAATGAGCAATACTTTACCATCGTGGTATGTCATCTCATAAACTCTGCATAGAATAGCCGTTAATAAATTGACTTCGGCTATTCTAAGGTCAAAGAGAAGGGAATATAATAGTTGTGATAGAGTAGTGTTTATCTTTCAGTTGTCATTCTAACCTAATATTCTAAAAAGAAAGAGTTCTGTCGCACGAAATAATGTGTCTCAGATAAAATATGTTAGCCTTTATTTTAAGGACTTCAGTAGAACTTGATCCAAAAGAAATTACTTTAGTAAACGAATTTTTAACACAGTTTGGTTTTACAGAACAGCTTGAAACAGAATCAAATTCAATAGTAGCGACTACTGGTCTTTGGCGCTCTTGTGGATCTTTTTCTGGGATAACGAGATGTATTGATCTTCCCTCATCATGTTCGTCATTAATCGGTAACACCACTGATGTATGTAACAAAATGATGGCAGCTCGAGTATTCGTCACTATTGCTTGTATTATATCAGGAATTTCCGGTATATGTTTCTTCGCATGTACACTAGAAATTATCAATAAGAATCAGATGGCAATTAGCATAAGTAAGATTCTTGCAGTTGGTTCCTTTATAATGGGTGTTATTGGTCTTGCAGTTGGTATTACTTTTTCTACTTACACTGGTATATTACCGATAAAGGCGTCGGTGAGTGTGGCAGCGATATTAGCAATAGTGGCTGTTTTCATAAATATGCTTCTTTGCTGCTGCTTTGGCACTGGATATTCGTTGAACATCCAAAACATTATTCAATGTGCATCCGAAGCTTAATCTATAGCACTCTCCCTTAACTTTTCATTTGTATATCATTTTGATTTTACTGTCTCTTTTTTTATTAACTCATTTTATGAATAAAATACATCTAAAAAATAATTCATATCTCTGTGGGCGTATGCCACATATTTATATCAGATATTAATTAGAGTGTGTTATGTGACGACAGATGTTAGAGTGCGATGGTCTTCTCCTTATCGTCACCCTCTATCACGAATAATATCTATATATCTCTACAAGAAACGTCATCAACGTGGAACTAATCCAACGTAACATCTGACGATAAAAGACGACATAAAGCTCAATTCGGATAGCGACTGGGAATTCTACTGCCGATTAGATTTGTCTACTGAATATTTAATCAATCGACAATTTGAACAAGCTGCAGCAGAATCAAGCAAACTAGATAAAATCGGAGGGTGGATGTGAGTGTGAGAAGAAAAAACACCCACACACCCTGCTCAGTAGTTCTCCGTTACTACCGAATGCTGCAATCTCATTCGTCAGATACATAGGTGAGTCTGTTGCAGGTGGAGGACCGATGTTTTTTCGACAAAAAGTAGTCGTTGATCTCCTCCTGGATAAGAGGATGGTCTCTGAAAAGTTTCGTAGCATTTGCTCGTACTATATCCAAATGCATAAAGGACAGACAGACAGACAAACATTCTTCTTTATATATTGGATATTCCTGTAGCCTTATCCCCTTATTCCCTACCCCTTATAGCCTTATAGTCCTTGAGGACCTATGGGTACTTCTATATAATAGTCTTTGAGGCCTTCCGCTTATAGGCTTATTTGACCTTTGACCCATGACCCGACACAGACAGATACACACAGACACACTGAATAATATATATGTAGATTATATGACTTTATATCGTTGCTAAAATTAGCATTTACCTCCAGGATTCTAATCACTATAAACAATGTTTAAACATCAAATATTATATCACTGTAACAGTCGACAGAGAAATTCATCCTATGGATATTTATAGACAAATTATGAAAACGAAGATATTGTGCTTCGAACCGTATATCTATCTTTTTCAAATTATCATCAACATACGATAGATGCACGTATGACATGTATCCATGGAGACATACATGTAATAATAAATCTCGAATAAATCGTAGTATTAGTAACGGCCGTCTGCGCCATCAAAAGGCAGCAGTTATTATCAATTACATGCTTGTTGTAGAATACTTGTCAAAAGTTTTATCCTTCCATCGACAAGCATAATTCAGACAAATTTAGACATTTATTGAAGACAAACGTGAAATGCACTTATTCTACTACGTAACAGAACGACAAAATAGAACTGTAAAAAGTGATTTTTTTTTCTTATTCTTCTCCTAGTGAATTGCATCTCTCTCTGTCACAACGTAAAAAAAAATAAAGAACGAACTTGATAACCTATAAGATTGTTTCTTTCACAATCATTCACTTTCTTGAGTTGGTAAAATTAAAATGGGTATAACGACAAGTAATAGTATATCGTCTTCATGTGTCCATCTTAGCAATGCTGCAAATGAAACACTAGAACCAAACTTAAAAATTTTCTGGCTTCATATTTCAGCTGATGAAAATGAGTCAGTGCCTACTGATGTTATCACTCAACAAGAAGAAGTTCGTTCTATTCTTGGAAATATTCAATTAAAAACATTCAATGATGAAATAGAAGTGGATGGTGAAATTCGCGACATGCCTTTGATGGATAAGGTGCTTCTTATTGTAAATGATATTGGAGCAAATTATGTTCTTTCACGTGTTCACCATCGCTGTCAAATTGCTGTCGTTTTCGTTTATAATGTTATTACAGACAATGAACAAGAATGGAATGATTATCAGAAAGTTAGACGTATTTCAATTGAACAAATTTTGCCACGAATACAATCGTTTTATGCACGTTGGCTTCGTTATAGAACTGGCTATTTTTCTGTTGATATATTTAATCAGAATTTAAACACAATATTAGATCGTTCATCAATTGATACAAATGGTTCATATGTCTTTTCTCAAGTTCTTCTTGATATTCTTTTAGGAATTAAATCAGATCCAATCAAAGATCGAAATGAATTTACTGAAGAATGTGCTAAAGAATATATTGATCGAAAGGAAGAATTCAAGGCTTTACAATCTTTCAATAATGATTATAAAGCAAAAGATGCATTAAATTGGTATACAAAACCTATATTTCTTCACTTTCAGTTGAACAAAGCACTTCGAATGCAAAATATTCATTTGCTCTTTCTATATCGATTTTTCATCCGTGATATTCGAGCTCAATTAATTGAGAATCAATGTCAATCATCAATTAAAGTTTATCGTGGTCAAAGAATGTTTAAACATGAGTTGAAACAATTGAAAAAGTACATTCATCATAAGATTTCAATAAATTCTTTGTTATCAACAAGTTTGAATCCACAAATGGCTTTATTTTATCTTTGTGAACCTCAAACAAATGTTATTACTAATTCTAACAATGTCTCAACAGTATCGACGGAACAAAATGATACTACAATATCGGTCTCGAATAAAATATGGCCTGTTGATGAAGATGATCCTGACACTGTACTAACAGGAGAAGTTTCTGTTCTTTTTGAAATCGATGCTGATCCACATCATGGAATTAAAGAGAAAAGACCTTTTGCTGATATTAGTCCATTTAGTGAATTTGAAGAGGAAGAACAAGAAATTCTTTTCATGCTAGGAACTGTATTTCGTATTGAAGAAATAAAAGAAGAAAAGAATGATCTGTGGATTATCAAATTATCTTTATGTGACGATGAAGCAGAACATGATATTGAATCTCTATTGAATTATTTGAAAGATGACTATGAGAATTCATCAAAAGATGGTATAGCCGGTACAATAACTCTTTGTTCTTTCTTATTAGACATGGGAAAATTGGATATGACTGAAAGATTAATCAGCCGTACATTAAAAGAATTATCATCAAATGATATTCTCAACAAAGCTATATGTTATTATCAGTTGGGTAATGTCGCTCTACATCGTAATCAATACGATATTGCACAGAATTTATTAAAGAAGGTCTTGAAATTATTACCGAAAGACCATCGACTCATTGCAAATACATATATCTCTATTGGAAATGTTCAACGGTATGAAAAGCATTTTTCTAGAGCTATGAAATCATACAACACAGCATTGACAATTTGGAAAGAAAATATCAAAGAAGATCAACTTTTAGTTGCCACATGCTATGCCAGTATTGGTTCTTGGTATCGTATTAAACGAGACTTTCAGAACGCTCTTGAATATTATCAAAAGGCTTTGGCAATTCGTGAAAAGTATATTTCTATTCCTCATTTTACTATTGGTAATTTACATGTTAAGTTGGCTCAAATTTATCTAGATCGTAATCAAGCAAAACTTGCTTTTCCTCATTATGTTAAAGCACTTGAAATTTGCTCAAAATGTTTACCACATGATCATCCTTTATTGTCTAAAGCGTACTATATTGCTGCTATTACTCACCAAAACTTTGATACCGGTAGAAAAACCATCGACTTCTTTGACAAAGCTTGTGTAACTGACTATCGAAATTCATCTTTACCACAGAAATGGAATCCGCTAGGTATAAAATTTTACCATTGTCCACGATGCCGGCAAATGGTGTGGATCTACAATGTTTTTGGAATTTTTTATGGACGGTCTTGTTTTCAGTGTATGAAAAAACTTGTCACACGACATCCCGTCAATCAAAAGATAAACATTGATTTATTCAAGTTATCCGATGGTTATTTGGAACAACGTATACTTCAAAAATCTTATGCGTTTCGTGAAGTGCAAGATGAACCCTTAGAATCATTATTTGATTTAGACAATCGGGGTGTGGGTGGGTGTGGGTGTGGGTGTGGGGTGGGTGTGGGGGTGG
>CAJNOL010003925.1:0-18636 GCA_905250125.1 Rotaria sordida | reverse complement strand
AAAAAAACCCTGGCGGGGACCCCATCGATTTTTTTCGTAAAAAAGTTTTTTATTGAGATACATATTTTATAATACAGTTTTTTCCGCTGATTCCGAAAATGATATTCATTTTGCTGTGAAGTCGAAATGAGGTTAAGATTCAAGAGCAACATTTTCTTCAAAATCGTCTGAAAATGATATTTCCTTATAATATATCGATTGAAATGAATCTTCGGACTGTTTAGATTTTTTCAAAAACTATATAAATCAAAAGAGCTTCAGTTGCAGCAGTTTTTGATCGCAGATAATTTTCTGTCTACTTTGATTTTTGAAGACAATATGAAACTGCAAAAGTCACCAATAAAGTATCTGAATCGTATCCGTCGACCCTGGATATCCTAGATAATACTAGAACGACGTTATTCACAAATATGATCACTATGTCATTTTATAGAGCACACAAATATGTGTTGATCTACGCCATTAGGTTTTATATCAGCTTTACAAGAGATAACGTCATGCTTATCATAGTCACTTTTCGGAGGATCCAATAATTGCATGCTCCTCACGATTATTTAGTCTTAGAAAATTTTGTTTTAGGTCGTACTTAAAACAAAATAAATACATAGATGTATGCAGAATTTCATGCTCTATCTTTCTAGTCTATTAAAGATGAGATATAATAGGTGGTAGATTTTCGATCTTATCCAGTGGGGTTCTTTCCAAGACAAATGTTAGAAACTGACTAAACAAATAAGATCTTATTAACTAATGGACTTTTTTTACATAGATAAACGTATTCCCGAAAAATAGGTCATAAAGAAAAACTTCTGAGATATTGTTTGAAGGAATCGAAGTTCGTATACAGCATGATAGCAACTACTTTAAATGTCAAATGAAATTAAAATAGACATATCTTTTTATTTCTAATGTTATCAGAACTTTTTTGATTAGCCTTAAATAAGTCGACTGATTCGAATTCTTTTATTTCTTAAAATACTACTAATCAAATGATTATATGTATTTTTTATTGAATAAAACAAACTATCTAAAACCTCGTAAATAATAACGGTTTGTTCTAATCAAATATGTTTGACTCATTTTGACTGGCTTCAATAACAGAGATTAGCTTCATTCGGTCATTTAAAGAAAACAAAATATGTTCGTTATGTATTTCATATGAATAAATGACGGAATTAAAAAAAATAAAAAATAAAAAATCTCGATATTTCAATCTACTATACATCTGATAGAAATCAACTTCATAAAAAAAACTTTTTATATAGTAAAAGTTTCTCAATTTCAAACAGAACAATCATTTTACTACGATAGATTTTCATAACATTTTGAAAAGATAAGTTTTAAACTTTACTGTACTTTTTTTTCTGTAACAGCAGCTAGAGTCTTTTGATATCAAATTCAAGTTAAAGAATGATTTATTTCATGATTTTTCCTGAAACGAATTTTTACTATTTTATCATCATACTTGGATGTTTGCTAGAGGACACTACAGACCACATAATGATATAATATTACTAACAGATCCTGAAATTGAATTTATACAAAGATTAAAATAGAATATATATGCAAAAAAAGTATCACACAAGCTTTTCAAATTTATATTTTTCTCATAGACGACCACGGATTTATATAGAAAAGTATCATTTCTAATGTCTACAAACATTCTTATCATCAAGTCTAAAAGTTTTGTTCTCGCTATTAGTATTGAATGAAAGTTATTTAATGTTATCATCAACTTCTATACTGTTATCAACATCTTTATCTTCTTTTTTGTCAACTTCTACGAAATTCTTTACACTTTTTATATGATGTATAGGTTTCTTTAACAAACCATCATCGTTAATAAACTGTCCCAACGTTGGGTCCATTTCTTTTATAACTACACAAATAAGGACAATTGATGAAACTGTTGTTGGCAAGCAATATCTACTAGATATAAGTAAAAATTCAAACAAGAAAAATATAAGAAACACATAACAATGGTATCAAAAAAACGTCAAGATAAGACAAGTATCACAGGTGTATACAATGACTCATTACTTCTGTATATTGGTAGTTATCACTATTTAAAATAGGATACATTGTAGTGGCTCATAGTCTCAATATGACCATTACCTTCATATATAATAGATACGTAACTTTTATTCCCTAAAAAAAAATAGAAAAGAGCAAAAATTACCAACACTGAAAAAAACACAATCAAAAGTTCAATTTGAATTTGAGATCAAAGAACTATAATGATAATCATAAAACTTCGTAGTATTATATTAAATTTCATTTTTGGCAAATATCAGTAAGAGTCAATATTAATATACTTGTATCGAATATAAAGCCTATCGATTTATCTTTTATTCTTTGAAAAGAATATACAAACACATTCTTGCTTTCAAAGGTCATTCGTGATTAGTGAAAAATAGTGTCAAATATCTTACATAGATACATATAACTATTATTAAACAATGAAAACTATTCTCATATGACAGGCATTATTTCAAACACGTTTTATTTGACAAGTTCAAAAAGTAAATGTTTTTTTTTCCATTCAATGAAATATTTCCTTCTATTTATAACGCTTTCTTTGAACTCAACAATACGCGCAATATTAATAATTCATTCGTTTTCTAATTGTTTTTTTTTGATTTATTAATTTTTTTTTTGATTTATCATAATGGAACGAGTTCAATCACTTGAATTTAATAATAATAGTTATTCATCATTATCACAACAAAATAAAAAAGTATCATTACCACCTTCTACTAATGAAACAAATTTTGCACATAAATCTTCTTACGGTTGGTTACGTCGTTCAACATCGAATCGAAATGGTCGAACAACAGTCGTACCTATTACAGTAATTCAAGATGAAATTCCAAATCATTTCGAAACGACAATGCAATCAATGTGTCTTGCTTTTTTTACATTAGCTTATATAGAGGTAATTTTAATGAAAAAATAAAAATAATGATGTCATTTGAATATAATCTAGTTAATTGATGGTGCTGTTTTTTCTGGTAATTCAATGATTGCACATGCTTTTTTAAAATTTTTAACTATTCTTTGTATTGGTATTGCTCTTGTTGCTGCATTTGCATCTATTCGAGTATTTATTGTTACTTCACAAATATCTGAAACTAATATAAAAAGTATCAATTCAGATTCAACAAAAATTTATTCATCATTAGCTAGTTTTGGTTCAATAATAGTAGCACTTACATGTAGTATTATTATATGTATTTTTGCTGCCGTTTCATTATATGTCCTATTCATCGGAAGAACAGTCTAATTAATAAAAAAAAAAAAAATCTATTGTCATCTTTTGATAAAGAAAAAAAAAGATATTTCTTTACGAAAAAACCAAAATATAGCTAATGAAAAAAAACCAAATTGACGCATAAGTCTATCATAATAATTGTATTATCTTTTTTGCGCATAATGTCTCGGCCTTGTCTTCTCCTATTCATTCTTTCCTTTGATAATCGCAATAAAGAATAAAATTATTATGATTGCTATCCTTATTATCGTCAATTTATAAGACGACATCCATTATATAATATATAAAAGAAAAGATATCGCACATAGTTTTTGTACTTTTATTAAAATATTCAAATGATTCAGAGCATACATAACCAAATGTAAAGCGATATAATTGCATATGCGAACACTAACATCATGAAGAAAAATGTCCGTGTAGTATTCTTTTTTTCCTCGTTGTACTAACAAATATCGTGCCATCCAGTACAAATATCGATAAGAAACCAAAGAAAAAAGAATAATATTAACTTATCAATAACAGAATATAATGAGACATAAAAGACTAGATTTAAAAAAGAAACACAAAGAAAGTAAAAGTAATCAAGATTCTGAATATCCTTCTTCTTGTTTGTTTGTTATTTTTTCATCGTTATGAGTAATTTATTTTAAAGTTTCCATTTAAGACGTTTAACTGAACGTTGACTGCCACATAATTGACATTCTATTCGCCATAAACCAGTTGATTTAATTAAATGAGTTTCTGCTTTTTGACATGCTAAACAAGTAACATATTCATTAAGAAATAATTTTAATACATTATCAAATGTTGTTTTTGTTGTTCGAACATTAAATGTTAATTGTTCACGTTGATTTATTGATGATTGACAAGCATAATACTGATTAATATATTGTTGAAATAATTGTGGATCACGATTTAATGCACGAAATAAACGTGTATAAGATTTCCAATTAACAAGTATTGAACGTGAATGACCAACAATTAAATCAGCACGTGGAATTGTAATAGGCGTTTGACAACGTGATATCATTTCACTTAAATCATGTTTTTGTCGTTCGAGACAACGTGCAAGAAGACGATTATAATCATATAGTAAATCAATAGATTTTGAATCATTCGTTTCTAATTGTGCTTGTTCACTAGTCGGATTTGAACCTATAGGAAGAGTGAGAGTTAGAGGTGAAGACGACGATGATGATGAAGAAGAAGAAGAAGAAGAAGGAAGATTCCCATGATTTGTATTTTCTTCTTGTTTTTGTTCTTCTTCTTCTTCGTTTGTTTGTTCAGATTGTTCATCGAATGATGATTCAATAGTTTGTTCAATAGTACATGATGGTCGACGACTGGACTGACAAGAATTAGTTGTCGAAGAAAATGTATTTCGTCGAAATAAACGTTTAAAATGACTAAATAATTTTCGTTCAATCCATGATGTTGAATTTGTTGTTGTAGTTGTTGTGGTTGTTGTGGTTGAAGAAGATGATGATGATGTTATCGATGGTGTTGAACTACTTCTACGATCATATTCATTGGGTAATATAAATTCTTTTTCTGTTATAGCCATTATATGTGGTAGAAAATCAATATCGGTGCACATTTGTATATCAAATCTACAGATAGAATTAATAAAATAAAAGAAATGAATTTTTCCACTTCATTTTTTTTTTATTAGTACGACAAAAAAAAATCGACCTTCTCTCATTGGTTTTCTTTGCTTACTCTGTAAATATGTTGTTTTTCTTCTATACTTCTTCTTTTTGCTGTATGTGTGTGTATGTGCGGAGAAAATGCGTGCGTCAAAGGAGAGGAAAAAGAAGCACAAACACTGCTTCGAATCTTTACTTATTTCTCAGCTGTTTGCCGGTACAAATGACAGTAGAAAAGAAGAGAAAAGAAGAAAAAGAAAAGAACGACAACGGCAACCACAATAAAAAATTGCGTATTAGAAATTGTGGGTAGTTCGCATAGGATGATGTCATTTTCTGATGACATATCTCTATTCATAGAATCCAATGATTGAACTAATAATTAAAAAGGAAAATATGTTATATTCAAAACGTTTTTTTTCTAACTATTATATACTCATATAAATGGATGAAGAAAAGTCATAAAAATTTATATGTCCTTAACCATCCTTATTTTTCTTCTATTTCATAGGCGAATCAATAAAATAACAATTTCAAAAGGCAACAAAAAAGCATGCGTTAGTTAAATCATAGTAAGAACATGATAGTATAAACCAGGTCAAGAAGTATTAAAATATTTGCATATATTTATAGTAAACATTAAATAAAAGCAAGCTGGTGCCTTCTCAAAAAGAAAAGACGAAAGAAAGGGACATATCAATCAAACGGACCGTCTGACATTCTTTACTTGTTACTGTAATTAAAACGATTAGTTTCTCGTCAACACGATGATCATTTAGTTTTCTTTTCAGCAGTGTCAGAGCTATAGATTATATGCTTTTTATTGTATACATACATTGAAGCTCATTATATATATTATTGCGATGTTCGGATAAAGTGTGTTTTCAAGGACAATAAGTGTGAATAATTGCGCACGTCATCACGAATTTGTTTTTTTTTATCATCAGTTTACGTTACGTTTCTTTTTTCAGTTCGTAATCTCATATTTCAAGATTCATATTTTCACAACGTGAAAAAAATAATAATAACAGGACAAGAACTATTCATAAAAGTTTACAAGAGGATGTGTTAACAGAATAAAGATAAAAAATAAAAAGTAATTTCATATGTCAATTAATTAATAATCTTAAACAAATTATTGAAATTCTTTTAGAAAATAAAATTTATTATTCATTAAAACTTACAAAAAAACAAAATTCAAAATTATAAACTTCAATGGTTTTTTTAAAGCTATATTAATCAACTTTTAGTGATTTTCAAATATTAATTTTCTATTTTCAGATTTACATTAGAATTTTATTTAATCGAACACAAACTACGAGAAAAAAAGTATTGAATATATAAGTGTGATTCATACTAAAATCAAATTGTTTGATTTTCATTTTGCCTACCCTTTTTTGCATTCGATTCGAAATGAAATAAAAAATAATATTCATATTTTCTTTTTTGTTCTTTTTTCCTCCAGTTAATCAATATGTACTTACTTCATTATTTTTTTTCATTTTTGCCTCATCTACATTTTACAGTTGAATAGAAATATATGTGCTTATGTTCCAATGCAATATTTTACGCATGTTAACTTCCGAAAAAGGTCATAGAGAATTTGTTTTTACAACAGTTTGATCACGAAGAATGATGAAATCTGTTAGTTTAACAGAACTTTCTAGAAATTTGTTGTTATATTTCTGCCTAAAAATATTTAACTAAAGTTTATTTAACATTATTTCCTATGTAAAAATTTCCTAGCATAATTTCTATGATATAAAAAAAAGTCAAGAAAGGTTTTGATGTATGGATTATCAACTATTGTTCATACACATGAATTATGAAAGATGTTAATTATAAAATATCACAGTAACATTGAAAGAAAAAAATAAAAGTCAAAAGATAATCATCTTAAATTTAATTTGATTTCATACTATAATCCTATTGTAGAATTCAGTCTCGTAAGTTAGTGTGTCATGATCTGTAAGAAAGAAATAGAAATACTAAAATGCACATGATCGTCTGTGATGGAAAAAAAAGGTATTGCTTTTAGATGTCTATAATGGCGTGTCAGTCATGATGATGACAATTTTTTCTTCTGTACTTCCGTTTTTCTCTTAGATTGTGTTTCATAAAATAGAAGTGTATCTTAATCACGATACGAATTTTCTAATAAAAGAATTTCTTTAACCTTTTCTCCTCTTGTTGATTACTGGAGTTACCATTTATAGAACAATTGCAGAAAATAAAGAAGACATGAAATTTGAAAATGCTAAGAATATTTTTTTGTAGTGAACTTCATGGGCTATTAACTGAGAAAAAGATTAGTTTTTTTCATCGCTCTACCTTTGAACTATCGGGTCTACAAAATCGATGTTTTCGAAATGAAATGTTCTCTACCTACACTCAATAGAGATCTGTCGGAATTTCTTTGTGATTTAAATTGATGAAGAAGTCAACTAGTAAGTTAGATATTTTTTTGAAAGCTTCATGATAACTTGGTAAATTAAACATACTCATGCATATGAGATTTACCATGAAGCCATTATTAAACAATCAAGAACGATGTTAATATATGTATTATAAACCTCAGTTGATGAGAAGTTGACTATAAAATGAGTCAACGCAAAGTAGTTGTTCACTTGAACAAGATATATCAAAAGCACGTGTTCTATTGACATTGTTTTTTATCAATTCACTCTTACCTTTTTCCTATTATTACAATAGCATACGATTGATATTGCTTTTACCCACTCAATGATGTGATCGAAGAAAAAAAAAACAAGGTTTAATACATCGCTAAATTTCCTTTCTCTACCATGCAATCATTGGACGAATCAAATCGTCCGACATAAAGATATAGATACTTGATGAATCAGACCACATCATTAACATGTTAGACACACTAATAATTTATTTTTAAAGTTATTTTGTCAGTGACTCTTTTGGAACTTTTATAAGAGGGGTAAAGGATTAAATTAACTATAAGATTCTATTCATTGTTTGTTGAGAAAATTAATAATTTGTAATAATGAGTTTAATACATCGAATAGTTATAATAAAAATCTTCATATACAAAATATAATATCAAGTTTCGAACGTATAGAAAATTAAATGTCTTATTCATTAAAAACAAACCTAATTAAAAACACATACTTAAAAAAATGATTCTTACAGAATTATGGTATATATTAACTAGAAAAAAAAAATTATTATTTATTCGAATGAACATATTCTAAAAGAAAATTAATTTTTCCTAATCGATATTTTATAAAAGAACTTCATCAATGAGAAAGACTAAAAAACAAAAGTCGAATCTCTTTTTCTCTTAATAAAAATGTAAACAACAATTAAAAATAAATAAATAATCAACAAATTCAACTTATCTGACTATGTATGATGCAATATATAAGTGTGCAAAGACAGCGAGCAATAGTAATAATAATAGAAGCTGTGTAATATAAGGTAGGTCGTCATAAACTAAATGACTATGATTATTATTGATGTTTATGAAAGTATATTTCTCCTTATGAATCTTTTTGCTCTGTCCTAACTATTACTCATCGTCAAAACAAACAAATATCACCAATAGTATATTATTCGATAAGGATGACTGCCCACAACTACGTCAAAAAAAAATCCAATCCAGTTACGAATATTATTAACCAACAACAAAAGACAAATGACGAACTAGGCCAAATAAAAGATATGTTACATAAGAACTCATCATTTGTCAATTAAACAAATTGTTTTTCATATATCAATATAGATAATTTTTCTTTATAAATCTATCTATTAAAATATATGATTAACATAGATTACTATATCTAAAATTTTCAGATTATATTAAATTTCATACATTTGTAATTTCAATAAAAATAATCTTGTAAATTTATTAGTGTGTCTACTCAACCAGACAAGAATTTCTGGAAATTCTCTCATTGCAGTTCATATTTGAGCGTTTTCATGTGCATTTCTAAAGCACCAAAATTAGTTACTTTGCATCATAAAAAGTGCATGAAGTTTCTTTAAAAGGCAGCTTTTCCATCTGGAGGATGTCCAAAAAGTTTTCTCACTTAATTTTTAACATACATGGGACAGAAAAAAAAGTCATTTTTATCTGCAAAGCACGTCAAAATTTTTAGACGTTTTCCAGATAGAAAAGTTGCTTTTTTAAGCGTCTTCATGCAGTTTTTATGATGAAAAGTAGCTGGTTTTGGCATTTTCTAAATGAATGTGATGATACTTAAACGAGAACTATGTTTAGGACGTTTAAACGTGTTTTCAAGAATTACTAATAAGAAAAAATTTCGAACATAATATTTAGATTTCGCTCCAAAAGCTATGATTTTACATCAAATATGAATCGATTAACAACGATAATCAATCATATTCGTAACAAATTAAAATTAAAAGATGTCATAATTTTTTTTAATTTATATTTATTTAAAACAGACAAACGAATTATTCGAGTCATATCTTATTTTTTCTAATAAACAAAATAATTTATATAATTCAGCAATAAATATTATTCAATATTTACAATATTATATTAATAAATGTAAACAACGATTAAAATATCCTTAATCCACTAAACTACGACGTGAAAGAAAGTCGTATGTATTATAAATATTTTGTTTTTCAAGGGAAAATATTTATCAATGAAAAAATAATTTTATAAGTCAACATTAAGACTAATTAAATTTGATTAGAATTTAATTTGTAGACAAAATATTTCCAATGAAATTCAATTATTTACAATTAATAATAGTTCGTCATCTATACATAACAAAAAATCATTGATTAATATTCCATAAACTATAATCCCATCATTTCAGTATGATTTCAAAATCACTTTTTTTCAATTTATCTAGTGTCATTACTTAGAGCACATCGAGTTATCGATGAAACACTACTTTTTCAATTTTTGAAAATAAATCTTTTCTTGAAATATTGAAAGAAAATGATTTCCTGATTCTGCAGATAAAATTGACTGAAAAAACTTTATGGCATAAGATTTTTTTGTCAATTCTATCTGCAGAATCAGGAAATGATCTATATAATATTCTACAAAGTGGAAATAACATATTTGTGATAATAGATGACTCTAATCATTATATTTAGAATTTAGTTTTTTTTCTAATATTTCAAGAAAAATTTTTTTTTCAAAAATTGGAAAAGTAGTTTTTCGTTAGTAACTCGATATACTCTATCCAACGACACTAAATAAATCGAAAACAAAAATTCTCTAAAATTTTGAATTTCCAGTACCATTTTTATCAAATCTAATTTCATCTGCAATTCATATTCGTACATGTTCTGGATAAACTTATGATCGATCAACGTCAGCGTATTTTTCTAAAGAGACATTTCATCGATGTTATTCATCATATATATTAGAATGAGAGATGACATAGATCAATTTACACCGACGAATATTTTATCTCATGTAATGAAAAATCTCGGTCAAAATAAAACTAAAGCGATAAACAATCTCGATTGTTTATCAACATCAAATATATTCAAATATCAAAATGATTATATTAATAAATCATCAAAATATAAATATCATTTAACAAATAAAAATTCTTCTAATTCATCGAATGTTTCCATTAAATTAATAGACTGTCAAATTGCTGCACATCGGTTAGTTAAAATTCTATTTTATTAGAGACATTCAATAAACTATTCAATAGACATAATCGAATTCGTTCTCATTATCAAACAAAAACATATCGACATCAAAAAACAAACCAATCTATTTGTTATCGTCATTTTCCTTTTTCATGTAATCCTCAAGTCAACTATAACAATATTCAAAAACGATATCATATAAATTCAATCAATCCTCAATCTATTACTCAATTAAAATCTCGAAAAGATAATGAAACAAATATATCTATTACTATTCAAAAAATATCTAAGAAAAATATTCATTTAAATAAAAAACTACATGATTCATTCATTTCTTTTGGTAAAATTAATTTTATAGTTTTGAATAAAAGATATTATTAATCGTTCAAGGTACTAATACAATTAATCAATCAAATAAATCTATACTAAATTTGAAAGAAAAAGATTCACAAACTTGTTTATATCGACGTATCTCAAACGATGAATTAGATTTTCGAAATGAACAAAAACGAATTACGAATTCATTTATATCCATTGAAAATCATAATAAATCAAGTCTTTATAAGAATTTCAAACAATCCTCAAACACAATTTTAATACCTATTCATACATTAAAACAAGAAAATGAATATAGTAGTAATATTAAATTGAAAATTTCGTTCTTAAATGAACTTACAAATTGTATAATATATCAAAGTCCATTAGAAGTAACAATAGTATTCAATATCATACCAGCGTGTATTATAATATTAATTAACTATATGATAAGAATGTCCTTTATACAAATACCAAGTCTACCATTAATAATTCTAGAATTAGATAATGTAAATCTCTGGAGAAATAAAACATCATTGAATATAAGATGTATTGATAATGGCAAAGATCAACAAAGTTTGAGATTTTTATCTATTGATTTTTTTTTTGGTACAGTACTTCTAATATCATTTAGAAGCTGTTTTTGATCATGATCAATCAAGAATTTCAGATGATTTTACTAATTTTTTAAATAAAAAATATTCAAGTAAAGATGACGAACATCACATTATCATGAGACAAAAACGTGATAATATGAAAGATCTAGATGAAAATTCTGGTAGTATACATAAATATGAAAAAGTTGATTCATTGAGTAACCAAGCATTTGAAACATTATCATCAACAAATCAAGCAATACTTGAAGGTTTGAAAATCTGGAATGTGTCATTATTTTGAACAAAAAAAAATATTTTCTCTAGAGAAAACATTCATATCGAATACTTATGGTAATTATTTTCATTGATAAACTAGTTTGTAAATAATCTCAGTATTTCAATAGATGATGAAAGTATAATCTCGAATGATAGCGAGTTATTATTAAATTGTGACGAAAATTTTCCTTTACAAACAGAAGTTACAGATCACCAAGAAGAACAAAACATGAAGTTTATTGTTGATTATGATCCGAACGTCAACAACGAGAATCTGAGAGATAATGAAGACAACTATTATGATTTGAATTTAGGAACTATACTTCCATCCAATCTACCAATTGATCAATCGTTTAAAATGACATCAACTATTGATGGAATAGACAAACAAGAATCTATTATTAACTCGAAACTCAACAAAATATGTTTATCATCGGATCATATTTATCATCGATTTATATCTGAAAGTAAAAGTATTTGACAAACTTGATGTCTTTTCTTTTATTTACATCTCTTATTGTGAGGATCAATTTTGACTAATGATAGAAGTTTCTAACGGTATGACTGTTTTATTCTCATCTTGAGCAATGAATTAGTTTGCTAGTCAGAGATTTCAGTGGAAATAATTTAAAATTTTGTTATAATAAGTTCATTGATCTAGCGACAACTAGTCGCATGTTTAACAGAAGCGTGATTTCCATTTTACTTTCCACAAACCTCTATCATATATAGCATACTCACGAAAATCGGCTAGCATATGAGAAGTCAAGATTAATCCCATAGAATGGATTCATAGATGATCTCGTGGGTAAATTGTAATTGACCGTTGACATTCACATTTTGAATTTATTAAAATACTCATGTATTATATTTCTTAACCTTAAATAGATTATTAATTATTTTCTGAACCTTGCTGAGTTATCTATATTCAGAGGCAAACTTATCGAAAAATATATCGTCTTTGACGAAAGAAGATTAATTATTAGAAAATTTCTTAGAGAATTCCATTGAAACTAATCATTTTTCTAATAAAATTTTAGATCGATCTGATGATAACATATCTTCATCACTATCGATGGAACGACCTCATTTATTAAGTATGAAGAGATTTAAGAAATGTAGAATGTTTTTATTTTTGTTCGTAGAATCTAACGAAAATTTCAAAACTGTTGTTGATCATTCCATCAATAATCTTCATCCTACGATAACTACGGATATCATTCGTAAGTTGATCGAAACAATTCAAATTGATTATATCATTTTAATATAGATTCACCTATTTCAACTGAATATATTGATGAAGTTCGATCAACATCTATAATTAATCCATATTCATCAATAGAAAAAACAAAAGTAACATGTTTTAATGGTAATTATATTAGTGTTATTTTTTCTATACAATTCAAGAGAATAGTCATCATGAATATATTTCATATTTTGATATTATTTCACGAACTATAATATGAAAGATTTAATAATATATTTAATTTTGTTTTTATTTAAAAGAAAAATTACAAACTCTCAATGAACCATCTAATACAAATCTAGGAAATATTCATTTGCATGATATGCTTGAACAAATTATTAATCAAAGATCCGATTCACTACTTACAACTGTTGGAATTCTAAAGTATTCGTCGACATCCCTTCAAACAATGACTACTTCTCTACATGATAAAGAATACGAACAAGAATTAGACGAAGGTAAAGCAAATCTT
Source organism: Rotaria sordida (assembly GCA_905250125.1). Taxonomy (NCBI): domain Eukaryota; kingdom Metazoa; phylum Rotifera; class Eurotatoria; order Philodinida; family Philodinidae; genus Rotaria; species Rotaria sordida. Next base: position 5,195 of record CAJNOL010003925.1, on the reverse strand, counting down.
GATGATCTAAGTAAAGTTTTTATTACAGCTTATAGATATTCTTTCACTCTCTAATTACGAGTTTTCTGCAAAAATGACATAAACTATGCGTTTCCTCATGGAAGCTTGCAATTATGTATATACGTCAAAGGAAAACAGTACATTCGGTTAAGTTTAAGCCAACACCATAAAATTTGATACTTGCAGAGCTGAATAGAGTTACCTAAAACCTTTTGGAAATCTTCGCACAACTCCATGTATAATCCTATAGTTCCATATCGTAATTTAGAGTTAATAAACTTCAATTTCTGATCTTTTGTGACGTTCAAATTTCATCAATAATCGCAATTTTTTAGGGTGACAATAGTTCTACGATTATACGCAATTTTATAGATTTCTGTTTAGTTTCATAGGACTTTGAACGATTTTACGCATAGAGTCTATGAAATCTCATAGATCCCCGATCAGAAAAACATTTCTTGGTTCTGATTAGAGGGCTGCAGGTTACGCTATTTTGGCAACCTGTAACCTGCCCTGCTGAAATTTTGACAACCTGACCCTGCAGGGCTCCAGTTCTGATTTCGCTCTTCGTAATACATGTATTAACGACGAATAGGATATTATTCTCTAGCAGTATAAATGAGTTCGAAACATCTTGCACGACTCACACGATTTCTAATATTCTCACTCTTGGAGATTCATTAATTTTTTTTAATTCACTATTACCTTATCTATTCTGCACTTTTATGTTTTCAATAACTCTATTATTTACAAAAAAAGAAATCAATTTTACTATCAAAATTGTAACAGCAAATACTAAAGTGATCGTTACTCAATAATTTTCACATAAACTTATAGTACCTATGAGTCGTCAGAATATGACATTTGACGCAAGTCTTACACGACCATAATAGTGATATCATACGATGATGCTGTGATTCTAAACGCCTAAGGGAAAGAGAAGACTGCCAAAGTTATAATCTATATAAAAACTCAATCTATAAATATAAACGAGCGTTGGTAACCAAAGGATTGAATTTTTTCTTACTTTTCGATTTATTCATTTCTAGATCAATTCCGAGTGAGTGATGATGCATTTCAAGTCAAAGGTAACTTATTCTTATCTTCGATTTATTATTCCTATTTTCTTTCTTTTCAAGGAATTGATCAAAATGAAGCAATTGTTTTGAAACGTACTATATCATTTGAATCAAAAATACTTCTTTCAGAAACAAATGTATTAGACTGGAAAAATTTACCATTAATGTCAACATCTCTTTCTAAACGAAAAATCCCATACGGTATTTTCATGATTAAATTAAATTTAAAAAAAAATCAAATATCATATTATAGATAATGAGGATTTACACTTATTGTATCGTTCATCTGAATCAAAAGCTATTCAAGTAGATAATACAATTCAACAATTCGATCAACAAGAACAATCAACTGATAAATTTAATATATTACCTCTCATGAAAATATCTGGAACACCAATCGACCATACAAATGAAGATAAAGATTCACGTTACCTAAAAAAAGAGAAAAGATATAATATTTTGAATCAAATATCAAATTTTCAATCTGAAATACACAATACACATGTTAATAAATCTATAATCGATTCACCATCTTCAATACTAGCAAATACTAAAGATTACAAACAAAAGAATAAATTATCCATAGTTTCAGCTAAAGGCGTTCGCCGAAAAAAGCGTATTCGTAAAAAACAAATCTGCATACAACCATCATGGATTTCTCCTAATGAAAATCCATCAACATATAATTATCTTTTTAATAAATCGACCAAACAAACTTCACTTTCTCTTAAACCACTAAGAGATCCCTGTGAAGTTTTAGAATTCAATACACAATTTGAACATATTCATTGTAAACCCTATCAATGTATTTGTACTCCTCTTCCTTCATGTTTAGATATATCATCATGTTCATTTATCGAAAATGCTCATATGTGTAATGTATACTTAATGTAAAATAAGAAAATATAACTTTTTTCTTACTATATTTGTATCATTTAAATTCAAGTTTTATTTCGATAATGTATAGACACGACGTAATTTATTTTATATAATAAAACGTAGTTGACAAACATTGACTCAAGTTATGAGAAATATGATTATATTTTCGAATATATAAAATGAAGCCTTCTGTTTGCTTTTCGAATCATTCATGAGATCTAAATCTGCACTCTATTCAGTTTTAGATTAAACTTTCATATGGATTTACTCTATCTTCTCTAAAAAATTCTCTGTACTTCTGTGCACTACTATCGATCAGTCTATTTGTTTCACGAATAACTAGTTGAAAATATTCGATGTTTATTTCAATAAATATTTGGGTTAAGTTTAAAATAAATAAAAATCTAAAGAATATATTTTTTCTGTACAAAAGATGATATTATAACAATTAGTATAGTAATTGTGAACATCACTAGTACTAAATTGTTAAAACACTAAATTTCTCTCAGCTAAGGAGGGAAGTCCCGCAACTAACTAATTACTATTGAGTTAGGACTATATGCACTATGTAGACTCACATGAGTTATGAATATCTTGAAAAAAGTTTGTGCCTTTAGCTTATTACTCCGAAGATACTACACTTTTATGGTATTTTTTTAAACTGAATGATATAGCCCCCTTCAAGAGCAGCAGAAAAACTGATTTTCAAATTTCGACTTAAAACGACTTTTCATACAGAAAAATTGTAATGAGAATAGCTTATTATGAAAATTTCAGGTCTTTTGATTTGTTTCTATCCTGAAATGGGAACATCCAATTTGTCGGTTTATTTGAGCGATGTAAAAGGCACGCTAATACCATAGTTGTATCTTAGAACTGGAATAGCGACAAAATCTGAAAGATTCATAAAAAATTATTCCTGTTAAGGTCTCTCTCTATAGAAAGTATGAAATCGAAATTCGACAATCAATTTTTCTGTTACCATGTTATTCATGTAAAAAATATCGTAAAAGTGCAGTATTTCCGCAGCAATAAGCTAAGGACACGAGCTTTTTTAAAGTATTCATAGCTCATTTGGCTGTACATAATGTGCATAGCCTTGATTCGAAAGCGATTTACCAGTTGAAGGTTTTCTCTCATAAATGTCAAGAACGAATAATATTTCTACTTTACTTACGACAATATATATTCCACTGTAGAATATCATTCGACTCCATAATTTAATAGCCGTGAGATATGTCTATGAGCAATGCTTCAAGTGGAAACCGAATTATTGAGCTTTTCATGAATAGCTAGCTCAGAGACCAAAAGCTCGCTAAAACGATCACAACTTTACCTGGATAACATATGGGCCTAAACTCTTTTAGGATTTTCTTAGTTTAATCTGAGTCTTACTTATAGCCAAAAAAGAACTGGAGTCGAATGCCGTTCAACAGTTGTATATGTTTCTTCGTTAGCTTGACAAAAGCAACATAATTAATATTTTAATCAAATGCATTAGAATTTTTTTTGATGTCATTCATTTATATTCATGTTATTGTTTTTCTTTCATTTTCTTGAAGCATCACAAATGATTGACGTCAATGCGGAGCTTTTTATATATAGTTTTTTTGATATCGAATAAAACTTTGAATGGGAAAATGTCATGACATCTTAAAAATAATTTCAAGTTTATGAAGTACAAACTTCTTACGCTTGACTATATTTTAAATAGATTTATAATGAGTAGATAATAATAAACGTGACAAAATGTTGTCTAATTTTTAGGGCAGTTTCTAAGATATTAGAGACTTCGTTTAAGGCTTATTTGATAGAGAATTTTCAATCCTACAAAACTACTGTTTTTATTTTTTAATTAAGTTTTTTTTGTCGGCGCAATAGTTAAAAGACGAGCACCTACTCAATCTTCTAACTGCGACAATCAAAAAAACCAATTCTGTATCTTTTGATATATGTTTCAGGACTATAGAAGAAATATATGCAACAAAAACTTTTGCAGTAAAAAATGTAAAGAAACCGAAAAAATCCTTTTCTAGCAGAATTACATCACTGTTGTTTTCCTAATGTTTCTACTCTTCATTTTCACAATCATACTATTCTGTTCAGAATTTAATTCTACATTTGACGGCATGAGAACAAATATGTCATAGACCACGTAATTTCCTAGAATGCATCTCAAAATACTACTAAGTGTTGGTTCAAGGTCTTGTTCTTCTGAATAATAGCAGCAGAGAACACGAAATTCTCTATCCATTAGTGCCAAATTACTTTTAGAATCGGCCCTAACATAAATCGGCAGATGCCTGCAGAAAATCGGAAATCGCAGTTAGATGATTGAGTAGGTGTTTCATCTTTTAATTTTTGTGCCGACGAAAAAAAAGTTATTTGAAAAATCAAAGTTAGTAGTTTTGTAAAACAGGAAATTCTCTATTGAATAAGCCTAAAATAAAGTCTCTAAGGTCTTCACAGTTAGTTGAAGGGACACTCTTTTACCATTTTCACTATATATGACGTCACAGCATTTAAAAGGTGATATATTGTCAAAAATACTCATTATTCACAATAAAAGATTTTCTAAGTAAAAAATAAGAATCATGTTTTTATTGTTTAAATGCTATATTATGAATGTTATAAATAGTGATTCGTTCATGATTAAACCCATGATTTCTCCTAATTTTACACGTGATAAACGATTGTCATTTTTTATCGATATCTAATCGAGTAAATGAGTACTTTTCATTTTGTTTTCGAAAATATTTAATTTTGAGTAAGTTACAATATTTATCTAAATAAATGAAAACTCGTTCTTTTAAAACATGATATATTAATACAAATATTTTGTACAATATCTAGATTGTTATTTTTCTAGAAGTTCGAAAACTTGTATAAAACATTTCGATTCATATGTTATGTTATAAAAATGGATAAATTTTCATTTATTTAGATAAATATTTCAAAAATAGAATGAAAACTTCTCATTGATTAGATTAAATATCAGCAAAAATTGATTGCGACCTCTCGTCTGGCACATTGTTGTTTTTTAAACTTTTTTTCTTACTCTTTGTATATAGTTGAAAATTTGTCGATTGCTTAGAAATGTGAAGTTACTGAATAACCTTTATCAAATGAATGAATGAATATGTTACTTGAATTTATTTGTTTTTTCCTTCTCTAACTTAATTTTTCTTTGCTTTCTTCCCGTCTCTGACTTTATTTTTCTTCTCTTCATTTCCTTCT
>CAJNOL010003924.1:0-18638 GCA_905250125.1 Rotaria sordida | reverse complement strand
CAAACTTATCATGATATAGTGAAAGAAATTAGAGATGCAGTATTAAAGCGATTATATGATTATGGTGGAACAAAACAACGTTTATCACAACTATTAGATGAAGAACAACAAAGAGAATTAGAACAAGAATTAGAAGAGGAACGTCAATTAGAACGTCCACCACCTGTCAAGCCATGTGAACCTATTCTACACGAGGAAATTAAGCAATTGTGGGATATACATGACACTATGATGAATTTAGCAGATTTTCCGAATATATTTCGTCCTTTACCATATGCTTTCATGGATACAACATTTGTCAACGACTGTCAACCTAATAATTGGCGAAAAAATTTTTGGATTTCAACCGAATTTCAGCGTGTAATTGCGACTAAAGGAGAATCATTAAATCCATTTTTACGTCCTCCAAGGTGGATTATTATTTATCGTAACGAACAATTAATTTTTCTGAGTGCTTTAGAAGCTAACTATTTGATCGGCTGCTTAAATTCTTTTTATCACAAACAAAGATTCGAACAACCATCGATCACAACATTACATCTTTTAGTACCACGTATTAAACGAATTCAATCAATTATTCTGAATACACCAACACTCACTATTCCTCCATCAATTGAACATCCAAATGGTGCCATTCCTTTCTTAATACCTCTCGAATGGTTGGTTCAATTATTTATTTTTAATGGTACACTTTATTTTGAAACAACTGATGAGCAGACCGCTTATTGTCAATGTTTAAGCTTATGTCCGAAACCTCGAACTATGAAAGAAGAAGAAGCATTTGAAAATGGTTGGATTGCCCCTGATGATTTTGTTAGTAACCCTGAACATCGTCAATATTTGCAAATTCGTCAAGTTTGTTTTCATAACAATTTACTAACATTTATCAAACAAATAATTGAAAATCGAAATAATTCACATGCACCTATATCATCACATGTTGGTAGTATCATTCTTAATTCCTTAAAACTTATTTAATTCAGAGACACATACTTTTCTTCTTATTATTTGAATCTAATCTTACTAACAAGAAAAAAGAAAACAATTGAATAAAGATTAAAAATTATAAAACATGAAATAGTGTGCATCGAATCCGACGGAAAACTAATCAAGATCTCTAGAAAGATGTGGGTGCCCACACTATATCGAGATCTTGTGCAAAATGATGATTTCATTTTTATCTTTTACCTAAGATAATTAAAAGTAGTGAGCTAGTCTCCAGGATGTAGGTATGGGTGTGGATGTGGTGGGTGAGGGTGTGGGTGGGGTGTGAGGTGTAGATGAGTGATGAGGGTGACGGAAAGATACTCACTTTCGCCTCTAACGCTCATCCTCACTTGCTCTCAAATTGGTGAGGAAATTTTCCTTTTCCTATTTTCCTAAACTAACATAGGTGCCTAGTGTCAATTCGAATTCGCATTGAAGAGTGTGGGTGTGAGTGTCTGCGGGTAGATGACTCGATAATGAATAATCACACCCGCAGACACCTACACCCTTCTCTTTTAATTATTTCGATTCCTGGAATTATTCTGATCTTTAAATTGTTCAAATCTCGAACAGTTGTTCTATAGACATTAGTTTTAATGTGTCTTCATAAAAACGATTTAAATAGTATTAATTCAAAATTCAGGAAATGAAAAAAGAAACCCTGTAAAATGTTATGATGGAACCAGAAACAATGTTAAGTTTTTGTTTCTCAGCTAAAAGTAACTAATCCAAAGAGCATATTTATAGCTTGTCCATAATAAAAAACCTTGATGGTTCCATCGATCATACAAAAAACGTCATTTGATAAAGTTGAACCAATAGTCACAAGCTAGTCAAAAAAATACCTTTGGGTAGAGACTTTTGGACGACCCTGTATAATTGACAATTCATCGTTTACACGAAATGTTTACTAATTGCTATCAGATGCTTTCGTCAAAACTATTTAAATCATTAAAAATGTTTGATTAGTTGCCAAAAACACATTAAAATGATGAGGGTATGGGTGCGGGTACGAGGAAGACTTTTATACTTACACCCACACCCTAGTTATCTTGGTTAAATTCAGAATATGCTTGTGTCACTGTTTGGAAAAGTCGAGGATCAACATAAATATAGCCGCTCTTCTAGTATGCATAGCGTAGCATAGGCGTAAACACGAAGATGAGTTCTCTCTTCTCGCTTCTTCATCCTTTAGAGTGGAAACTTTTAAATGATCAAGATCTCACTACGTCATTGTTTCTTCGAGCAAGCTAACATTCTGGAACAAAACTGGATATTTTGAGGGTGAGAGTGAGTTTATAGAATTGATATCAAAGCATAAAAGAAAAATCTTCTTACGCGCATTTAAACTCGTTCATTGTGAAAGACTCATGTTAGTCGAAAGACTAGATATATATATATATATGAATGTTTTGTTGGAAATTGAAGTATTGCCTTTTAGAAATTGTACACATTGAATAATTTATATTAGTATAATGAAGTTCGATAAAAAATTTGAGTTCTAAATTTCAAATGTTGATGAGATTTGTTATAAGCTATCGAATATATATTCGTTGATACAATTATGGATTCAAAATGTCTTTTAATATGTATAATTCTAATTGAAACAATTTATCTCTTCCAATATGTGTTCTGTGATTGCAGAACGACCATAATCCATCTATAAAATATTTATGAATTGCTGCCATATGATTAACTATGTTTTACTTAATGGATCATCATATTTATTGGTTATGAGCAACGTCTGCTTTGAAAGAGAAACGTCGAAGTTTATTTTGGCTTAATGAAATACAATCTTCAGAACAATATTCAATCACAAAACGATCAATGAAAAGTGATGGGCAATTTTTAAAAGCGGGTATCTAGAATGAAGTAAACTCACGTACGCAACACTACATGCAAATAAAACGAAATCTTATTGTCTGCCGGATTTTACGCAATTCATGCTGAATACGAAGTGCTTTTTGTTCTGATTGTTCGTCGCGAACAACCATTCCGATTACTTGAATCGTGACATTAGTCAACCTATCACATTTTTCCATCACACGTTTCCAACTATGTTCTTCTAGTATTCTTTTATAGTCATATTGATTGAGAAGGAGACGAGCAGTGCGAATACTTCGCATGGTTTCCATGAGCTCGAATACTATTATCGACGAATATGGTATATAATGCTCATAATATTTGTCTGCCGCAGCCAATGAAAAATGGTTGGTATCGAAAAGGAAGTATTCAATGGTTTCCTTTGACTTGTTTTCTTCTCTTGAATTCCAGAAATCGCGCCCATGCGAACTTAATGTACCATAATGAATTTCTAATCGCTTGATTTTATGATCTAAATGATTAAGAATACTATTCAAACCTTCCAAGTAAGCTCCCTTGTTAAAGTAAAGCCGAAGTGAAGTGATATTAGGAAAATGTGGAATAGATTCGCGAAGATCACGACTGAATTGGATGTTGAAAAGTGTAAGAGACATAACTTGACTTAGGACAATCGAAGAGGCTGACTTAACATTTGACTGCATATGAATTGCATCGAGTTTGAGAGAGTGTATTTCTGTTTGATTAAATTCTCGAAGTATCATGGTGACAAAATCATTATCTATTTCAGAAAGATGTATCCGCGCATGATAGTCTCGTAGTAAAGGTAATATTTTTAAAGAAAATGCATTGACAGTTTCGTTTAATGTTAGATATTTTGTAATTTCAAAAACCACATCTTCACAAAGACTAGTCTGTGCAATAAAATCGATTGCCTGAAATAGAATGCACAATGTGATATAAATGATTTTTCGAACTAAAAAGTGCTCAGTATCAAATAATACTTACAATTTCATTTTCGCTCTGCTTACATTTAGCTTTAAATTCTGTTAATTTGTGAAGTATTGTTTTAGAAGTTACGCATTTTTGAGTACATATCGATTGAGAATATTCAAGCAACAATTCGCTATGAAATTCGACCTTCAACGAAAGATCTTCTGCTACAACCAGTCGTCGCATGATTGCAATAGGTTTTGGACATTTTTCTATAGAGAAATCATACGGAGCATTGTTTGGAAACATTTGTTTCCAGTTCTGTGTCAACCTGAAATGAAAATAATCACTCATTATCTCACCTGTTACAGTTTTATACATAACACAGTCTCATCGTCTGGAGAAGGAACAAGAGTAACAACGAGAGAAAATATTGAAAAGCCAACCATTATTTTTTTAGACTCTTATATCAATTTTTTATCGAAATTTTACTTTGAATACGGTCATAATATTATTCATAAAACGAATATAATAAAGCAATAATATATCATTCTCTGTTTTAAATCTAATCGATGTATAGATAGGTTTACAGTATGTTATAATAACATTAAAAAAACAAGTGATGAAAATTGTTCATTTCTGCATTGTTTACTTATTTAGATCTGATTCTTGTGTAACATCGTATGGGACAACAATATAATTTTCGCGTAGATAGTTCATGATAGCTTTAGAAAGAAATATAGTTGATAAGGTAGTAACACCAAATTGGCTTTGATCAGCATGTATGTAAACGAGTATTGGACAACGCTGAAATCAGATTGATCTATATATAAATACATCATGATGAGAATGATGTGAACGAACCTTTTCGACTTGTTCAGAACTGAAAGCTTTTGTGCAAACATCTTCCAGAGAACCCATGACAAACGCCGTGGAAGTGAAACATTGTAGTGTAAAAAATTCAGCAAACGATTGAATTGCATTGTCATTAACTTTCATGTTGGACTCGATCGAAGCTTTAAACAACGTACCAAGCACAACATAATTTTTCTTTTACTATTAAAATAAAGACAACTTACTTGAACTGATATCGATGACGTCATTATTAATAACTAAATTAGGTTCTGCATTGTCCTTCTATGGGAGATAAAGAGACATATGCATAAATAAAATTAACCCTTTCAATATCGTCGTTTTCTTGCGTTTAGCGATGTTAATCATGTGTTCGAAATCTAGATTCATTATTGATAGCCATGCGAAATGATTTTCCTTTGAACATATCATATACTATTCGTTATTTAAGAAGATAATAGAACGCAAAATATAGCTTTGCTGTTCTGTATGTCATCTCGTAGATGACATGCGGAGATCGACAGGGTTAAAGAATATAAATGATATACGATGATTAAACTGAAGTAGCGATCGGAATAGTTTTTTGAAAAATTTAGAATCCAATATTCTTACGTTTGTTTTCTTTCGAAAGTGAAAGGACTCGTCTTTTCATTAAAGTTCTAATTGAATGAACAATTTAGACTACTTTCTCGTGTCAGTAGTTTTCCTTCAAAAGTGATACATAGCACAATATATTAATTTTCGAAAACAAATGATATGTTATAACAAAAAGACAATTGCATCTACTATTTATGATGAAGCTTCTGTTGTTTTTGAAGATGCGCACTTCCCAATCAAATTGCATTAAAAAGAAATTTGCGAGAGACGATATCGATGAGCACAGAAATATGTAGTCATAATGATGAACACTACTATAAAATTTTATTTATAACAACGAACATAATTCTGGCTCATGTATGATTGTCATTTTAGTAGGAACCGTTCAATGCGCTCTACCCATTTCTGAAAGAGTGATTTTTGTCCATTTTATTGCCCATCGAACATAATGGGCAGAAGGAAATCCCTTTCCTTCACCCGCTCACACCCTGATTGTTGAATTAGATGGCAAGGATTCTACTATTAAACAAGACTTACCAGTTTATTTTCGTTTCGATCACATCGTTTCTTGAAGTCTTTTAACTTTTCATATAATGTTTCAGATGTAAGTTTCTCCTGAGTATGTTTCAACTGGAAGCATTCGAGTAACGATTCAAAAACAAATTCGGTTCGCGTCGTACGATCATCTTCAATAGAACATTGTTGAGTGATTCCAATAAATATAGGATATTTTTCCGGAGAAAAATCATAGACAACAACTTTAGGAAACATTTCTTTCCATATTTGTATAAACCTAAAATGAAAATGATCTCTCTTTCGTACATGATTAGTTTCGAACAACAGTGAAGACATTCAGGTTGAACTTCTCTATATCTACACGTACAGAGAAAATGCTAAGTTGATCATATACATTTAGAAAACCTATGAGATCCTCGGAGAAGTCGGTGCAAATTGGACAAAATCTGAAGCTACGACAAGGAGATCAGAGCTAGGAACAAAGTTATGTCGCTGAAACTCATGTAACTAGATCTCAAATGAATCAGAAAACATTAAAAGCTCAAAGTAAAAAGTTGGGAAAATGAACATTCTCACAATTGTCGCCGATATACTACGATAACTCTAATTCCGTCTTAAATAGTGACATATTTATTGTATTTTATTTTTAGTTACAAAATTCAAAACAATTTTATTAAAATGTGCCATTATACTATAGAATTCCCCTATTATATATAATATTGAGAAAACGGTATTTCTATAGCTTTTCTAAGTTTGAGAAGCCACATGCAAGGCTTTTACACATCGCTTTTGATACATTTTTCATTACTTATAACTCAGGATTAAGTAATAGTATACATTGGAATGATAAATAGTTCGAATTTAGAAAGAAAGTTGAAATAAAACAATGTTAATATTTCAATTAGAGAACTTATATGTACATCATTCGTAGGAGTATAAGTTATACGCTCTTCATTTGCAAGTGAAACTTGGTTTGACAGCGTTCTTCTAGGTTCGTGAAAATATTTCTTAAAATTAATACAATAATAGCAATAGTCTGTTACATTTTTTAAAACTTTTAAGCAATCAAGAAATAGAATTAAACTATCTGTAATAAATTATGGAAAAAAAAACAGATGACCTTAAACATCCGACATAGCGTAGCTTACATATTTTGATCTGATCCTTGTGTAACATTGTATGACCATACAATATAATTGTCGCGTAGATAGTGAGTAATGGTATCGGAACAAAATATGTTCGAAAAAACAACATTGTTGAATATGCTTTCTTCATGGTATATGTAGGCAAGTACTGGAAGATGCTGAAAACAGATGAATCTATGTATCAATGCTTCATGATGAGAATAATCTAAACAAACGTCTTTTATTGATTTGGAACTGTAAGCTCTCCTGCAAGCAACTTCAAGGGAATCCATTAAAACTATATGCGACTTCATGAAGTGCTGAATAAAAATTTGATCAAAAGGTTCAACAGCAGAAGGATCAACTGTCAAATCTAAGTTGATTGAAGTTTTGAATAAAACGCAAACAAAAGGTATTTGACTTCTGTATTGAACAAAGAACACTTACAGGAAGTTATATCATCTGGTTCATCATTGAATTGAAAATAATCATCATCATTGTCAGCTAACTCTTCGTTGGCATCATCATCCTATACAAGCAACAAAAAATAATCACATACAACAAATAAAGAGAATGAGCAATATAAGATCGTCACAACTGAGTTCTGTTCTTATTAGTTTCTCTAATCTATCCTTGAAATTTCTTTAAAAAGACTCATTTTGAAATCGCTTATACATATTTTTTTGTAGAAACATACTCTTTGAAGTTTTAGATGATATCATTAAATTCTACATCATCGATGATGGTCTCATTAAATAAAACAGAATAAATATTAATTTTCCATGAAATTGTACATGACAGAACTTTGCAATTTTATCTGACTAATTTTTTCTCTTGCGGTATGAAGAATTCAATAGAAGAAATCTTTTGAAGATAGTTTTAATTGAAGTAATCTTTAAAAAAAAGAGATATTTATGTAATATTGAGATGATTATTTCATTTTGACCAATTAATCATTGAAATTGATTGAAACCTTCAGACTTAAAATTCAAAGCTCTTCGAGAATCTACTATATAAGAAGATTTGAAATATCTTTTTGAGAATTATACTCTTTCAAACTTCATTGAGATTTAATATGAATAAGTAATATGATAGCTTTATCAACCTTAACAGTCAAGTAGAGTAGGACATGTTTCGAGACTTTCGTGAGCTAAACTTCTTCACTTCTCCTTTGATCTAAGTTCATGCGATTAAAGTATTTATCATAGGAAAGATGAATTGGCGCACAAAATTGTTTAAAAGATCAAAAGTAAATGTTTTTAATTATAGAAATCTTCTCAATAAGAGGAAATATATTAGGCAGCACTAAATAACAATTGATTCGAAAATAAACCGGACAATATTAATAAAATGTTACTATGATTTTGCTTGAAACACAATTAAGATTTTCAAAATGAGAAATGTTCAATTCCTGCTTGGAATAAAATCGGTTTGAAATAACTTTATAAGAAATCGATGTAAAGATTACCACACTAGATACTATATCTTTCAAGACTTGATTCGATTTGCATCAGACCACTTCAAGTAGTCTTCTTCGGATCATTATGGATCCAGATTGACATTTTCTCGATCAAAAAATGATCGAAAATAGTCTAGAAAAAAAGCGTATCTTGAAAAACTATCTGCATATGTTCAACTACATTGTCTATATATATATCACTATCTCTGCACCAAAAACCGGTGAGCGAATATTCAGTCGACAGAACGAAAAAAAATTATATGCAACACATTCCAAATGCGGCACATTTTTTTTTTGCTGGAGTGCATAACACATTTAAACTTAGTATGTAGGGCACAGATATATAAAATCAAAATTTTAGTTTTAAATGAGAAAAAGACGTTGTATATTTTTTGTCCTTTTTCTCTAAATACTGAATTAATCCTAGTAATAGAAATAGTATTAGCAATAGTGTCAAATGAGTCTTAACACATGAAAACAAGAATCGATTTCATCAAGATCGTCAATATAATGTTTAATGATCATTATTTACGATTAGGGGAACAGTTTTTCGAAATATTTACAATAAGAGACTAGTAATTTCATGCGAAAAAGACGTTGATAACAATTTAAAATACATAAATTTCGATTTCAGATACTCCTTCTTTCAAATATATGTTGAAAATATTATAGATAAGACTCTTCTGATCAATGCATTTTCATAATCAATGAATTAAGATGTGTTTTTTGTTGAAATCGATCTATTCTTATAGATATTTAATATTCATGGTTACAATTATGAATGCGCACTATAGATATCACTAGAGTGATCGCAGCAATTAATAGCATCCGGATGATTCCGTCGTATAGATATTTAAGAGAAAATGAATATTGAGAAAAAAATCAACAAGAATTACTAATTTTATAATTTTATAATACTATAATCTTTTAATTAATAGGAATGATGAATCAAGATAAGTTGTCAACTTTTTTGCGATCTTCACTGCATGAAAAATTTAGTTAAATTCAGGCATTTTTACTTACAGAATTCGAAGACATAGCCGACGTTATGTTTGTTTGTCCACTCGCCATTGTAAGATTGTGTCTTGATTTGAAGATCTAAATACTACTCTAAGCATTTAGAACAGATTGATCAACTTTATAAAACTGTCATGTTGCATTTGCAAAGTACGAATCTGCAGTTGTTTTTCCTTGAAAATCGTATATATTAGTATTATATGTCACAGATTTTGAGTATTCTATGTTCGAATTTGTTGACTAGAAAAAGCATTTTGGTGAACTTAACAGCAATGCACTCTTTCTGACGTTTTAAGAAAAAATTCTTGAATGTGAGGCTGGGTACAGATATAGGATGAAGATAGAGCTTTAGCTTTTATCATAGAGATTATTATCATCCACCTCAACATAGTATGAGAGTAGGAAAACACACTGTACTTTATATAATATCAAAGTTAGGTGCAAAGATAGTGGTCAATTCAGAACTTTTTGAAGAGAAGTAAGTTTTCAACGAAAATTTTATTACAAAATGAAGAAGAGACAGACTCTTGAGTGATCGCTCGAACGTCATCAGGTATTATTTTGTAATTTGAGATAATAAAGTTTCCAAAAAAAAAGATCTTAATCATGGGACGTAATCTCAATCTGTGCTTGCGGTCAGGATTTGCTAAGTTCTTTCAATGACAGAAGTTTCAAGGCAAATCTATTATATATCGGCAGAACATCGTTGGCTGTAGGACTTATTCATGATGCAAGAAAAGAAACTCGCACATAAAAGACAGTTTTTGATTGAAAACAAATTAGTTTAAAATAGAAAGCAAGTAGATATTTCGTTTTGCACTCTTTTATGTTCTGTGAAAGTCTCTCTTTTTGAATTCCTGAATATTTTTCACATGTATACGATTCGTTGGAACACTTCAAAAGTCTAAGTTGTTGAAGTTGAAGAAATTTTGACGAGCCATATCAGGCTGTTCTTCACTAGGAGGAGATTCGTACACAAAACCACTTCCTACTTCCACTTCGTAGAAGAGTAGTGTAATGGCAAACTAGATGAAATAGCGGGTGGTCGCCTATGACACTGATCTTTATTAAACTACCCAGGTCGATCAATCCGATAGTCGGATCTTATCGGATCCGATAGGTGTCCTACAAGTATCCGATAGAATAATATCAGATTAGACAGGAATCCGTGAAACGGAATCACGTCGGATCCCGTCAGTAGTCGGATCCGACAGTTGGATCCGATAGTATTCCAAGATCGTTATCTAGTACTGATAAAATGAATGCTAATAAAATTTGCAGCAATTAAGATTCATCGGACGGGAATCCGACGTGATTCCGTTCCACGGATTCCTGTAGGATTTTGTCGGCTGGTCGGATCTTACAAGATCCTATGAGATCCGGTATCGGATTGATGGACCTGGGTACTTCATATCTCTAGGATTTATTTACTGCACACGTAACATACACTTCGATAGAGAAGTGCGTGAGAAAGATGAACAAAGGAAACAATGATAAATATAAGATAAAGAGGATAATGAAAAGTTACATGAATATAGGCACCAGTAGCACACTCGCTTTTTAATTTACTTCACAAGTTAAAGATTTGAATATGATATTTTATTGCAATCAAATTTTTTGTATCATAGTTATGACTAGACTCGTTTACAAGCACAAAACCACAGAAAATGCGATAAATAGGCGTTTCAAAATTGTATGGGAACTCAGATGCGAGCTATGATAATTATTAAAGAATCCAAAAATGGATCTTTATATTTTTCCAGTTCTTTAGGAGCAGATAACATTGTTGATGCATTCACTACGCTAGTTTTCTCAATCAGGCACTCATGTCTCATCAACTCTTGATGGATTCTAATATGGACACATCAAACGTACACGCTGTTACGATACCTCTGTTTTCGAAAACTACGGAGCTTTCGAGGAGTTGAAAAAACAATTTCTATCAGATAATTATCCATGCAACTCTGCCAAGTGACAACATCTTAGAAGTTTATGTGCAGTTTAAAAATGCATGAAGGTATATTTCAATTATCTCGAAATAAGTATAAAGTCAAGATAAATTACATAATGCAAGATTTCTCATTTTTTAGATAGAAATTTCCCCATATTTCTGTTAAATCGCACCCATCTTCTATTTAACAGTCTCTGAATAACTGTCTCTTACTGATGTGGATGCCTACATACACACATTTTGAGCTAAGAAAAAATTATTGATGGAAAACATGCAGAACAAAAGAGGTTGAATGCACAGCAGAAGTTACAACTAAATAGTGCAAAGCGATTAACTGATCTAATTGATAGATTATATTGCTATTCTTTGCTCTTTAGGATAGATGTGGTTTCTATTAAACGTGAAGAATTACAAACTTAAGACTGTTTTTTTTATTATTTTGAATAGACTTGTATTCTGTGTTTGTGTGTTGGACGAAGAGCAGATGTGAGAGATTAATATAAAAGATAAAGTTATAGTTTTTATTTTTAACGGCTCTATTCTCAAGGTTTCTCAAATGGAATTGAGTGAAAATCATTGACAGCATTTGAAAATTTTCAATAAAATTTAAAGCATTACGTCGATATGATTCAAGACTCAATATCATTACCGACATCATTCATCATAATTTGTCTAAAAATATATCCCTGTACTATGAACATCTTAATCATCATTATTGTAAAAGAATCAACGAATAAACTCCCTAGGACATCAACTACCTAATGCTTAGCATCATTTAAACTAAATTCGATTTTAATCGATTCGTGATATTCATTGTTTTTTTTTCATAGAATTTCGTTAAATTTTTATATAGAGTGTGGGTAGGGGCGTCGAGAATACTAGTACTTTCATCCACACCCGTTTATTTATTACCAACCTAGAGTGCCATAAGGCTGCATACATTACCCATAATGGCTACTAATTTTAAAAAGATGCTTGATCTTTCTGAATAATATCTTCGGTATTAATTCCTAAGAAAGCATTTAAAAGGAGTTTAAAAAATCAAATATAATGTTAATTTTGCATTTATTCTTTTTATATTCTAATTGTAGCTGTCGAAATTATGACTTCAATACGACATATACATGAATTTAAAGAAACCAAATGTACTATTATCTCTCCTAAACTTTTTGTTGAATAACTTAAAACCTTACCTTGTTGTTGTTTCAATTTAGTAGCAATATATAAAAAGTAACACTTGTTGTGAGATGCAACTATCTTAATTATATCTGAAATATTGAAATATATCAACATTTGACAAGAAAATATAAAGGATTTAGATATCAATAGTTTTATAATTATCGAACATCAAGCAAAGCAATCATATTCTGAAGAAACTTAATTGCTACCTGTATCTGTGTATATAGTAACGATTAATAATTACAAACGAAGTAATAGATGTGATTATAGTATCAGTGGGAAAAAACCAACTAAAAATATTTTATCGTTCGTTTTCTTCCTATTTACTGTGATATAGTAATAAATATTATTGTCATGTGTAGCTTTTTTCTTTTCTACTTTAAAACTGCATTCTGATGAGTCATCATAGACATACACATATCTATGGATATACAAATTAAAGGGTAATAATAATTGGCCACATTTTCAGCCTACGGCCTAACTGTTTCAGTGGCTATTTTCTTGATATACATCTATCGGATCAAAAATGATTAAAAACGCCATTAATAACACAAGATGGTGTCTTTATATTATATGACACATATTATTCGTGCTAGTATGAAAAGTTAATTTTTTTATTAGTTTTTTACGCATAATTACTAAAAACAACCGCTCCACACCCACACTCACCCACACCCACCACACCCGATACAGCCACACTCACATTCACCACATGCTATACGCTCACACCCACACCCACACCCAGACTAAAAAACTGGTAACTCTTGAAGCCAATCGTCGAATTTTCAGAGAATCTATTGTTTTTGCTCTTTTCTCAGCTTGTTCTAAGTTTTATTGATCAGACACACATTTTCTCTAGCTGCACAAATATCTCTCGAAAAAAGATCAACAATAAAGATAACAATATTTTATTGCTATGTTTCGTTCGTCAGCAAGAAATTTTATGGTTGCTCTCTTCAAGCTCGCCTCCTCAACAAACATCAGCAAAATGATAAGGCAATCTATATAAAGAGACGACTTCTACTGCATCTTCAGCGACTTTTGACTGTTCTAACATTTCAATTCAACTACTAAGTGCAATCAAGTCTAAAACGCAAAAACAGGTAGGAAATGCATCAGAAGAGAGAAAATCAATAAGCTGTGTATCAGGATAGGGGTGGCACTTTATCTTTACTTTACCAAATAAAGTAAAATAATCGAACTTTACTTTACTCGGTAAAGTAAAGTACACGGTTGGAAAAAATATTATTCAAGGGGGTAACGCTATAATTTTAAATAGGTGATATGATGAATTTTATACCAAATGAAAGCCCGTGAAAAATGGGGTTTATTGATGCTAAACAGTAAGGGTTATGTAAACCTTTTAATATCGGACTTAAGAAACTTTCAGAAGTTTTATACATTTTTGGGGGTGGAAAAGAAAGGTGCTAGTAATTCAAAAATGGAGCAAAATGTTTTCTTGGATATTTCAACATGGTTCGATTGGGCTCGCCGAGCTCTACAAAACTGTATATACTAAAAAATTTTTAAAGCCAGTTTTTTGTGATAAAAAATTAAAAAAACTATTTGGAAAATCTTAAAAAGCGTTAAAAAACTGATATTTTTGATATGGAAGAAAAACACTCGATTTTCCAATAAAATTGGCTTTTTTGTTTATTTTCAATTCTCCCAGGCATTTCAAAATATACTCATTCGATCCAGCGAGAATACATCCCATTCCGCGATGTTGAACATTCCGGAATCAGTTCCCGTCCCGGAATCGATTCCACCGATTCCGGAACTAAATTCAACCACGCCACAATCCAATTCCGGAATCATTTACAACAGATCCTATCGATTCCGGAATCGCTCATCCTTGGCATCACTCTCATCGGCTGAGGCTTATAACTGGATGTAATTCCGGGACGCAATTCCGGATATCGTACGGATCTGGGATCGCAAGGATTTGGAAGGAATTCCGCGGAATTCCTAGTGATTCCGCAATCGCTCAGTCTTGCTATCACTCTTATCGGCAAAGGCTTATAAATGGAGCGTGGGGGTGTGGGAGTGGGTGTGGATATCTTTTGATCACACACACCCATACCCACAACCATGCCCACACTCACACCCACACCCACACCCACCCCCACACCCACACCCACCCTCACACCCACACCCACCCTCACACGCACCCTCACACCCACACCCATACCCACACAACCACAGCAAAGAGCCGCATCCACCCTCACACCCACACCCCACACCCACATCCACACCCACACCCCACAACCACACCAATACACCCACCCCCACCAGAACTCGGTAACTGTTAATATTGGTAAATTATTATCAAAACACTGTGTCATATACCTATTATACATGTATGAAGTAGACCCATGATCTTCGGCACGCTTGGTATAAATAAGAAATCGATCTAATATAACCTATCTAACCCAGTTTTTCAAGCTGAACACGAATCTGAAGCCCATTTTCGTGATTTCTATAGAAATTATATGTCTTTGTGGGGTAGAATCAATGGTGACTAGGTAGGGTAGGAGACAGTATGGTCCATGCTAACTTGGCCCCCGAGTTTTTTCGTCTTGACAATTTAATGTGAAAAGATGTATCTTGACAAGATCTATGCCTGGTAAAAAAAGGAGTTTGGGACCGCTTGCACCACTCAAGAAAAGTCCGAAATACTGCTATCCCAGAGCACCGAATTTCTTGAGATTTGGAAGGTTTTTAATCTATAGGATTTCTTTTATCTCAGATATGAATCATGAAAGTTGGATAAATTTGTAGCCTATACTATCCCCTATCTAATAAGATGTGCCCGATCTCAAACGATCAAACCATTCATGAGAAAATGTCAAAATACTGAGCACACCCATTTTGAGCGACTTTTTAGGGTCAATTTTGACCCCCTTAAACTTGTTTTAACTCGCATTTTTCATAGGTAAAACCAAATGCGCTAATATTTTGGATTTAACTATAGTTTACCTAGACTTGTCATTTAAGAAAATAAAATCGAAAAAAAAATTTTTTTCCCCGGCGACCTATATGGAGAGCAGGGTGGTCTTCTCGCGGACCCTCTCTTACTATTTTCTTATATTCTTATATGCCACTGAATAGCAGAAAGAATGAGTTTTGATTTTGTATATTACTCAAAGTAGAAATGCGAATAACGCAACAAAAACTCTTCGTATGAATCCTGACATGACAGCCTTATGAGAGATATACAGTAAAACCCCTCTATTGTGAACACCATTGGGACCGGAAAAAAGAGTTCACTATACTGAGGTGTTCACTTTATAGAGGTGCATTTCCAGCAAAAATTGATGTTTGGGACTTTCTGCAAGCGTTCATAGTTAAGAGATGTTCATTAATAGAGGTTTTACTGTTTATTATTTAGATTTGTATTGACTTTTGAGCATCGGAAACGAAGACTAATGGACTAGTTTGGACGGCATTCGACTTCTAGCATTTGTCTTCACTATTCGGAAAATAAGAATCTCAATTTCGATAGAAGGCCCATTTAATTGTTTAATTATCCCCCCCCCCCTTTATAAGTCACAAAATATCATGACCAAGCAACAATTCCGAAAGAGTTATGAGAACCTTCTCCATCATTCAACACTTCAGTATTACTTCGGTTTTTAGAGATAGTGTTCAAATAATCTTTTTCTCACGCATCTCAGTCCAAGCCGGCATCGAACGAACTTTTGCGTTATTTTTTTATCGTATGATCCTCGAAGGATCCTGTTTTATGATTTCTTCTTTTAGCTTAATGTTGTAAATTCTGAATGAACATATGTAAGTGCTACTTCGGCATCTGCTCAATATCTTGACTTAACTAAATACTATTCGAATAAAATATTATTCAAGCAAAGTTTTTATGGTTCATGAATCTTATTGTTGCCGCCGTTGTCTATTTATTTTGCATCATGCGATGCTCTGTATCGCCGAACAATATGACCAATATGGTGTTTGCAGAATCCATGCTTATAGTAGTGGGAGCATCGCATGTCATCGACTTTCCAATCTCCGATCTTATGGTTCAAGATCAGCTTTTAATTGTTCCATACACGAGAGTAATGGTAGTGCACGAATCGCGTCTTACACAAATTACCGATCTCGACTTTATGGATCAAGATCGACTTGTAACGCCTCCCTTGACTATAATAGGCTGGTGTTTTGCACTAAGATCTCTGACTTCAATAATATCAGATTATTTGCCTCTCCGCTGGGGATATTTCTATGTGATATGTTGGACATGCTGTTTTCACTCCAAAGGTATTGTTATCGCAATAACAGCGTTTCCTTACATCAAATCTTTCCAGTCATCACGCATTTCTGCCTTGTGCATGAAGATTACATCGCTTGTATCATTTCGGAAGTAGCCTGCTTGAAATCTTACATTAGTGTATTTAATTCTATACAAGGAACTTTTGCGGAGCGTGAGACGAGAATTTATCCTGACACTTCTGCACCTTTCAAACATCGTAAAATGCTGAATGATTTTCGTTCATTATCACACTCTAATATTGAAGGAAGCGAACTACTTCAGAATTTGTCTGACAGTTATGATCCCCAGTTCAGTATCAAAAAGTATACAGAAGCCTCTAATTTTCATAAAGATATCAACCACGCTCTTCGTCAAGACGACGACGAAAAGGTTAGGCGTCGTCTATCTTTCATCTGGGCTATTATTGATAGTCTCACATGTCCCCCAACAGCACCAGAAGACAGCGTTCTACTGACCATATATCGTGGACAACTCATGAACGTATTCGAATTGGACAAGGTCAAAAACCATGTAGGTGAAGTGTTAGGTACAAAAAGTTTTTTCTCAACTACATTTTTATACACCGTTGCGCAACGTTTTTCCGGCTATGGATTTATCAATGACCCATACATGGTTTCAGTTATTTTCAAAATTTATGTAGACACCGGTCAACCTATGCGACCCTACGACCGGCTATGGCAAAGTGCCGAAGAGGAAGTACTTTTCTCGCCATGTACGAAGTTCGTTCTTAAGTCTTATGAAAAACTTAAGGCCCCCCCACCACTCAAAAATCGATCTCAGCCCAAGAAAGTTCAAATGGGCTGAAACTTGGAGCATATGTTGGGGCTGAAGTGAGGAGGCTGTGATAAAATTTTCAGCTCGATACCCTAATGTTTGACAGAGATATGAAACAAACAAAGGCCAAAAATAGCTCATTTGGCAATCCATTTTTCTTTGTCCAGGCTCTTTCAATGTATTTAATTTTTCTTTGTTTGAAAGAGCATCTCAGGACGCAGTGCAGTACAGAGTCCTTTTTTTTAAATTCTTACTTTTTTAGCGAAAAAAGGGAATCACAAGTTCAATGACTCAAAAAACGCGCCAAAAATGGGTGTCTAATTACATATATGACTGTATATATAATAAAAAATAAAGCTTAATTAAAAAAAGGACTCTGTACTGCACTGCATCTTGACGTGCTCTTTCAAACAAAAAAAAATTAAAATATATTGAATGAGCCTGGACAGAGAAAAATGGATTGCGCGGTTCAGAAAGCCTAAACTGAGAAAAAACGAAAAACATTTTTCGTTTTTTTTAAAATAAGCATATTTTTCAAGAAGAGCTTAACAAAAATCATCGAAAACTTTGACCAAAAACGAGGTGCCGAAGAAAAACCAATATGATTTCTGAAAGAGCAGAAGACGGGCTATCTTCCGATGCATTTATCTCAATTTCGATAATTTTGACGAAAATTGATTTTTTTTGAGTGGGGGGGGGGCCTTAATGACGATGGGAAATTATGGCTCTTTGAACTAAATGCTGTCGGTGAAGAAAAACAAAAGCAGCTCGAACGGACTCATGGAGAAACTTTTTTCTTGCTCAAAGAAGTGAATGGATGCGAGTGTGAGAGAAATGGAGGTGGGGAGGGGTCGGTCGTGGTTGTTCTTGTCTGACCACCTGATGAGACCCTTGAGCAAGGTCGAAACCGATCCCAAGCATTCTAAAAAATCTATTCTTGTAATATACGTATAAATAAAAAATAAATTTTTATAAAAATATCCGTAGTTATGTTGCGCTTATCACATTCACCTCATTAGATGGTAAATTCATAGCCACGATATGAGTGCAATACAACATTCAACCAATTCATTCTTGAGGGTGTGGGTGTGGGTGGGTGTGGGTGTGGGGCGTGGACGTGGACGCGGGTGGGATATAAGTGTG
>CAJNOL010003923.1:1810-18649 GCA_905250125.1 Rotaria sordida | reverse complement strand
GAATAGTGAGAAAGCTAACGAATCCAAGGATCTCAAGGATTCCTTGCTAGTTGACACAGTTTAGAATGACTAGGAACGAAGGACTCAAAAAAATCCACTTATGCCCCAACACTTGGGACAGTTAAGAGTGGTCTGGAATCCAAGGATTCTTTAGCCCTTGCAATCGTGAGAAATGATCGGGAAGCTAAGGAATTTATGAGTTCTAAGAATTCGCTCACACTAGGGACAATGTAGAATAGAAGAAAAGCTAAAGAATTCAAGGATTGCCTAGCGCTTTGAATAATCAGGAGTTGTCGGAAACGAAAGAAAAACCAGAATTCCAAAGATTCCTTGGCACTTTAACCGGTCAGAAATGGTGGTAAAGTGAAGAAATTCAAGGATTTGAAGGATTCCATCGCATTTTATTCGGTCAAGATTAATGCAAAAACCAAGGATTTCCAGAGACCGATTGGCTTTTTGAGTATTGAACTGTGTCAGAAAGTATCAGGAATCTCTAAAAACGAAGCCTCTTAATCACTTTTATTCATTTTTAATGAATAGGATATTTTGAAATTTTTCAAGGTTTCAGAATCCTTGTGTGCAAATGGCGTGCCGGGTTACTGGATTTGGTCAGATACTTTGTTTATAAGTGGGGTATATTTTATTATAATTTTTCAAGGAATCCAAAAATTACGGTGGCGCTTACCAGTATACAGTGGTTAGGAGGTTTACAATATAGAAATAAATATTTTTGACTTCCTATTCCTTCACTTATTGGATTCGATGTTGAATTTTTGTACTCTATTATTTCCCAAATCAACGACATAGAGATTGCCGTGTCGATCGAATGACAAACCAGCGGGCCAATTGAGTTGGCTCGATTGTTCTCCTTTGCCGTTTCCATCAACAATGACACTTCCTTGTGTGGCTCCTTTGGGCCAACGCATGATTCGATTATTCCCAAAATCAGCCACATAGACAGTGCCCAACTGATCGACAACGACTCCGTACGGATTTGACAATTGTGTAAGACCATTTCCTTGTCCTTGGCCACCAGCTACGACAATGCCTTGTTTTGCACCTTCCATCCATTTCATCACACGATGATTTTCTATATCAGACAAATATACTGAATGATCTTGATCAACGAATACGCATCGTGGGAAAGCGAGTTGCTCGAGACGATCTCCCTTTCCATTGCCACCTGCAACCACTATTCCTTTAGATTCTCCTCTTCGATATCGTGTCACGCTATGTGTTGTAGCGCCAGCAACATAGAGAGATCCATTCTCGTCCATTGTCAAACCCACACAATCGATGTTGGAGATGATTATTTCTCCACTTATTCCATTTCGACGAGGCCATACAACTGCTCTCCTATTCGTATAATCGCAGATGATGAGTCTATCTTTCTCTTTGTCGACAATCACATCTATTGGGTTAATCAAGTGATGAGCCTCAATTTCTACTCCATCGTTCCTGGCAACCACTTGGCTACTTGTTGCACCCCATTTCCATTCCATAATACGATGATTCCCTCTATCAGCGACATAAACTGTTTGATCATCATCAACATACAAACCTAATGGCCCTGAGAGTTGATTGATTCCTTGCCTTGTCCATTTCCTCCAGCCACAGTGAGACCATTCTGTTGCCATTTAGCATTCGGATGAATGTCAATGGAACTTCCACGTAATGGATAGACTGAAATAGAGAGAAAGGATAGAATAAAATGATAAAATAAGAGAGAAATTATAGAGAGAAAAAAGTGAAAAGTTCATTTGAATTTTTGCAAAATCAACAACGTTTCAAGTTTTGACTCTTTTCCAATTTTTTCTTAATAAAAATCTCATATGCAAGGAGAGAAATCTTTTAGTTTTTAGTGAGAAACTCTAGAATCTGTTAAGTATTAATCATGTGATCATTGAGTCATTTTATTGTACTTTTATTTTATTGTTCTGAAATTGAATATTGTTATCAATTTAGACATGTTTTTTTTCTCATGTTTCAGATAAATAATCCATGAAAGCGCGAGACGGGAAAAATAAAAAAATTATTTTTCTAACATTTTAATTACAGACACCGCTTCTACAAGTTTTTTTTATTTGGTTCTACTAAAAGTCACAATTTAATTTTAGAGCAACTACTCTCTGTGATATAGCTCAGATATAGTCCTTTAAGATTTCATGTAAAACTTTAAATTCGCAAGTCTTTTATTCTTTCATCATATCTTGAGATTTTCTCTTTTGGGTTTAACAATACACTATTGTGTATATGGATCTTTCACATTCTTGTGAGAATATTTTCAAAAACATTTAATTTTTCGGGACTAACAAATTTGTTTTAGCCTCTTATGAGGAAAGTCATGCTTGTGTTTTATATTGTCATTGACGACATTTATTACCTTCAGATAGTGTACTAATCAGTTTGTTTTTCATTTTTGATTAACTTCAAACGATCAAATTTCATTATTAAAGATATACTCTCCCTCTCTCTTGTTTTCATATTGCCTTTGAGTTTCTAATGTAGCCGAGGAAATTTTTTTGAATATTGTTCCAGAGTTAAATTGAAAATGATTTTTCATTAACCATAAAAATGAGTTGCATGCATTCCACTAGTCATAAGTCATAGGTTTTTTTCTTGATCATAATGATAATATAGCAGAATAGTCAACAAATCCAAGCGTTGAAGAATACTCATTTCAGAATTATCGAAACTCACATGT
The DNA here is from genome assembly GCA_905250125.1 of Rotaria sordida. NCBI lineage: Eukaryota > Metazoa > Rotifera > Eurotatoria > Philodinida > Philodinidae > Rotaria > Rotaria sordida. The sequence continues at coordinate 15,945 of CAJNOL010003923.1, read as the reverse complement.
AAAACAAATGAGTTCCGACAAAAACAAATCATATCAAATTTTCTTTCACAAAAAATCTGATTTGATCAAGTTCATGCCATTATGATTTAGAAATGTGGAAGTTTTTCTTTGTCAATAGATGTCAAGCACCCAAGCTCCTAAACAGATTCAAGAGCTATATAAGAGACCGATTTTCCCAACTCTCCGTTTTGTCCATATGATAATATGCATCTACGAAAAGTCTGAAATATCAACAAATATTTATAACTGAACATCATATGGTAGCAGGACTAAATCTATTATTTAGTCATATAAGCCTTATCTTATATGACTCTTTTCTGCTTTCAAAAAAAAGGTACCAAAATATCAACTTTTTACAAATAGGATTCATTAACAATAAAAACAAGTCTCCTCTCCTCTACATATTACATATCTTAGAACAAGTCATCATGGACATCATCAACAAAGATGATCCCCGAAAAAAAACCGATTCATCGATACTGTATATTTTGAATTCGCAAGTACATTACTCATTTACGATGATACTTTTGAACAACAACATTAGATAAAACTGATCTTTTGAAATTTTTTTATCGAAAGGGCCGACGACAAAAGAAAAGCTTTTGCAATGTCTCTTGTAATGAGTTACTCCTTTTAATGAGTTGTGTCTGTTAAATACAATAAATTTTTAATAATAACTTAGATGTTACTTTTTAGCATATATCTTGTTTGTCTATGTGTGTGTTCAACTTTATATATTCGAAATATAGCAAAAAAAACAAAATCAAAATGAGCTCCGACTTTTACGAAATGACGGGTAGCTCAGAAATAATTGTGCTGTTAGTACTTTCGAGAGTTCTTCCGTACTGTACATCTGATCGGGGTATCTTTTTTTAACAAAAATATATCACTTAAAATTCTGTACAAAACCGTATGTTTGTTGGAGCCAAAAATTGGTTTACATATACTTGAAAAAAGATGAAAAGTAAAGACATTGAAAAATTTGTAAAAAGTAAATATAAAAATCATGATGGATCAGCAAAACTTTTTCGTGATTTACATAGAGTAATTTCAAAGCAAGCAATTACTTTGTGGATGAAAATGACCAACAACACTAGCTCTATCAATTAGTCTAAACCACCTAGTTGTCTGCAGATCGTTCAAACAAAACTCATACGCATCTTAAAGATAAAAGAGCGGCTAGTTTAAAAGAAACGAGCATCGACAAGAAAACTAACTTTAAAAAAAAGCGCGTATCACTGGTGTAGAATCTACACCTCATACTGTGCCTGATCTACAGAAAAAGAATGAACTAATTTTCTAAACTGAATGCTAGTGAAATACTTTTAAAATTTCCGGCACGTTACCTTAGTAAAAAAATGATGTATATGGTCATTTTCATGCATTCATAGCTGTGAACCATTAGTCACTGATTCTGCTTGGTTTATATCTTTTGGATTGTAGTTTATCGAACGAACTGGCTAAAGTTATCAATTGTGACCAAATAAAACAATAAAGACCACATCGATAGCCTTTGTAATAAGAAACTCAGTTAAACACGTTAAAAAAGAAGAAAAAAATTTATATTTTGTCGTTGATTTGACTATACAACCAGAGATGAGCACAGGACAAGATTTTTCGTCCTATCCTGCCTTGTCCTGATAGCCGGCTCTGCCCTGGCGGGCGGCAGGACAGGACAAAAATCAAAATTGCGTCCTGTCCTACAGGATAGGACAGGACAGGACACCAGGACGACAGGACCGGCCTGTCCTGTACTCATCTCTGTATACGACTACGTTTGATTCAAAAAAAAGTGAAGAAAATTATTTTCATTAAATAAAGTGTATCAGTTTATGCAGAATTTTAAGCGCTATATTTCGATCAAAAACAAGATTTCTCGATCAAATATAAAATATAGAATAAATTTCAAAAATATCAACAATGCAATTATATTCTGACCCACCCGTTACATACATGATTCAAAACTTAATGAATAATATTTAATTATACTTATTCATTTCTTTCGAAATCTTTGCTCTAAACAATGAATAGAAAACATGACATAATCGGTAATAGTTTTCGATCGATTTGCATACAATTATATATCTACAATTTTCGATAAAAAAACACTAAAACTTTAAAAAGACTTACTCATAGGTTTTTGTTTCTAAAAAACATTTTAAAAAGAATCTGGTAGACTACAATGTCACTAATAGCACTTATTACACATAAGACCGAAATTATCTGGAGCACCTACGAAAAAAACTGTAGCAGAAAAATACAGTGCAATACCAGCTAAGTTAGCTTTAGAGTTCAAGAACGAATCGGAGCAAGTAATGACAAACATTGAAAGGGAAAGAGTCGATAATTGATGAGATCGGAATATTAATATCAAGACATAATAATGTTAAGTCCTTTGTTAACTAGTGTTTCATAGATTTTAGTGAGAAAAAAACTTTAGATAAAAATCAAACTCATCTTTCTTCTTGTCAAAGCAATGTTTAGATGTTTTTCATATATACGACTTTATGTTCTAGTGTAATTATACACTCATAGAACTATTTCCCGTTAGTAAAATTATTTTTGACATGTGATCTATTTTGCCGACTTCACTCTATTGAGGAAGACGAACTATGAGTTTTTTCGACGAAGAAACGTCGACGAAAATATTTCAAAATATTCACATAAACTTTGTAGTCAATGTTTTTAATTACTCATTCATAAGATGATTTTTATTTTTATTCAAATTTTATTCCTTTTTTTCTCATTGAAATCAACGAAATACCAAAAAAGAAAAAACACTTAAAATATCATCTCTCAGAAAAAATATTCTTTGGGCGACTTTCAATGGTCAGTTTTTTTTCTTCGCTGTTTTTATAGTACAGTATAAACAAAAGGGCTAACTGTACGAGCGGTCATTTTGAAAAGTGTTGTCTGATAGATGACATGTTTACAATGCTAGTGAATTTTGTTGTCTATATCTATTTTCAATATTTATTCTCAACTATCCATCTAATTCGTCATATGAAACTATCATCACTGAAAATTAACTTAGCACAATCTGTATTCTATAAATAATTCAATAATTATAAGAAATTAAAATTTTGCATCAAAGAAAAAATTAGGCAGGCCAGGCCATGTGGCCTGTTTGGTGCTCCGCTATCTACTATAAATGAAATAGAAAGATATCTAAATATACGAGAAACTCAAACAGAAAATGATGTGAGGATGAACAAAATAGAGCTTAAGAGAAAACAAGTATACATTTCAACCAATTGTAAATAAACTGTTGAGTTCTGATAAGAAACTGTTCTCTTGAATATATCTTTTCTCGTTTTTAGTGAATAAATTAGTGTTTACCTGCTCAACATGTATGAAAGTCGGAGATTTTTTATCATCGGATATTGGACTTATAACATTTACAAAACTAATTTTCCATCGTAACTCAGGATTAACGAAAGAAGTATTTTGAATATTCTTTTGCACAAGTTTCCAAATAACGGGGCATCCCAGTGGAAAAGTTTTGAAATAAAAGTTCTCGAGAAAGCGCCTGGGAACAGGGAGCAAGAAGTTCCAATATCGGTTTCTATCCGAAAATTTGAATACCAGATTGAAAATATTAATTTCTAATGTATTAATTTTCGAGTTATTAATTCTGGGAGAAAAAAACGAAAACTCCGTACTTCTTCACCCATGCTTCGCCGCACTCCAGGAGTGTATCAAATGTATTTTCTAGAACTTTTTAGCTATTTCAAGTCTGCTATCAACATATGTCATGAGCATATTAATTACCTTGAATTCATTCTATTTAAGTTTGTCTGGCAAGAAGGTCCAAATACTGCATCGTACTTTAGAATCTGAGCATCTGTGAAATATGATGAAGTATTTGATCTATGTTGCTAGACAAACCTCTCTGCAATGAACTCAAACTCTTATGCTCATAACACACATCGACTGCACACTTGAACTAGCTAAAACAACCTAGAGGATAACTTTGGCATATCGTTACATTACTGTGAAGTACTAATGAAATATGGAATCTTCGCTTTTTCTTCTTTGGATCCTACACTTGTGAGCATCATCAATTGTTTTGCCTTTCAAAGTGTTCGTAAATACAAGAAAGAGTCCAATCTACACAGGGCAAAAACTTGTGGGATCAAAAAGTTCGCTTCCTACCCTATCAAGCTCAAAATGTTGATTTCGCTACTAGGATACAGAGTGCTCGAGTGCATATGATCGCAGGTCTTTATCTCATCTGAATTGCAAATTGATCTGAAGCTCCCAATCAGCTCGATACAACTAGGCGATTCTCTAATACTTGTTAGTGTTTGATATCAAATTAGAAAAAACTTACATGAAAGGTTTCGTGGTGTTGTGATCGTGGTTGTAGTCAAAGTTGTTGTTGTAATTGATACTATTACACAAAGAAGAAAAGGACATTTATATAAGTTTATCAATTAGCAACATAAGAGCTGATGAAGAAGCCTTGGTACATTTTGAAGTTTTAGTATTTAGTTCATGATTATATTTGCCGCACTAAGCAAAACAAAAATCATCAAGATCCTTTTCAGTTTTGTTCCCAACTAGAAAAATAATATATAAAAAATTATTTGAACTTTTCGATAGATTTTCACTCTCAGAAAAGCTATGTGTTCTCTTCATGCAGATTCTTTAATTACATTCACTTTCGAATGTCATAGACTAACAATCCAATTATCAGATCCCATTGAAGGAATCGCAAGGTTTTATCAGATTCGATAATATCTATTGTGTTCTTTGTCTTGAGATTTCAACAGTTGAATTTGGTGATCATGAACTGCCAGAATGCAGTGAACTCTGACGTATGATGAGTTCCCAAAATTGCCAGTTCCGACAGAATACGAAGAGGGCAGTTTTGGTCCAACTGAACAATATCACTCAAAATTGGTTTCTGGGAAAATCGAGGCATAACTTCTAATATGCTTTCGATTATGCATAGCAATGGAGGAGCCGACATTTTGTGGTCTGAGCTAACCCAATCCAGTAATATATTCACCTCTACTATGAGACAAGCGTGCCACTTTATGTGGAATAATTATCATCGATTTTTAAAAATAGGAATAACATGGCGATAGGCTGAAGGTTTCTGGATATAATGCATGTTATTCTCTGGTCCATTTGAATTTGTTTTTAGACAATTAAAAAGACAATGAGCCAAAGAGAGAATTTGGTGCACTCAACTTAAGATCTTCACCGATCTGTCCTATTTCTTCGACATTTTTGTATCTCATCGAATGCTGATTGTGTATACAATTTTACCATATTTCGAGGAAGTTTAGTCAAGATACGATTGATGCCACTTTTTTCACTTCGGTTCATGGAGTTTATGAGAATACATGTTTTTGCTTTTATAGAACATCCACCACGTGGGTAGAAAACTCTTTTGTCCTTTGTGAAAATGCCATTTCAATATATCAATCAGACGCAACAATCATAGTGGTAGAATTTTCCTGTAAGAATTTTTCGATTGCCATCATGCATAAAAGAAATGTGTATAGCCTAGTTACATAATTCTGTTTTTCTATGAAATTTTCATTGTATACTGCTATATTCTTAGCGCTGCTATCTTATAGTTTTCAGCTTATTTTACTAAAGTATGCCCGAGTAGCAAGCTAAGTATGAACACACTAATCATCAAGTCGGAAAGTGTCTTAATGTCAAGTACTTTCTAAATCGTTTATGCTATTGATAGGAGATGACTAGGCATTCTTCTGATTCAAAATTTTCAACTTTCTTTAACAGTTGCAAAGATGTGACTTAATCATTTTGTTCAAGTCTTTCCATCCTTAATACACTCAGTTGCATATTTCAAATAGTTTTTTTTCCTTTGATAGCGGGCCAATCATGTTTTAACCAATAGGGACTTTAATTATGATTCATATGCAGCTGATGCATCATTTTTGATAGTTCAACATCAATCATTTAAAATTTGTAAAGGATTCTATAGGATTCTAGGCCTTTCCTTAGTATCCTAGCTTCTCGATAAAGTCCAACAACACGATACCACTTCATAATCGCGTACATTCCCCAAACGCCCTTTGAGTTCTTAAATGATTGGACTTGAAGTGTCAAAAATAATTCGCCAATTGCATTTGGATCATATTTGAAGTTCCCATTGGTTAAAACGTGATTGGAATGCTGTCAAACAAAACAAAAGTATTTGAAACATTCAAGTATATTTAGGATGAAAAGACTTGAACAAAACGATTACGTCAGATCTTTGCAACTGTTAGAGAAACTTCAAGATCTTGAACGATAAGAAAATCTAGCCACTTCCTACCCATGACATAGATGGTGTGGCAAATAGTTGAGATCTGGACGTTTTTCAGCTTGATGATTGTTGCACTTCTACTGAGTTTGTTACACCGACATACATTCGTAAAGTCAGCTAAAACTTATAAGATAGCAACGCTAAGACTATCAAAGTACACAATGAAAATTTCATAAAACTATCTACCCAATGAGCAAAGCTACGCGTATTTCTTTCATGAATAATGAAAATCATAAAGGTCCTGAAATAAATCCTACCCCTCAGATTTTTGCCATTGGTAGATATAATGAAGTAGCATTCTCACAAAGGACAACACAGATTTCCATCCATATGATTGATATTCAAAACTTTCCTACAATATGATAAAATTGTGTACCCTATCAGCATTCGATGAGATACGAAAATGACGATGAAATGAGACAGACAGGCCAAGGTCTGAGGGAGTTTAACCAATGATCAAGGCTTTTGTCAAGTACTGCATATCATCAAATGTCTATCATGGTTTCTGTGATAGTACTGAGATATGACTCAGTTTTCTCGCTATACATTTGAACACTCCTTTACAGTTGTGTTTAAATTTATTGTTTCATTTTCTAAATTAGGCATGGTTTCGAGCTTTGTTGTAAGTCGGAATATCATGATTGATCAATGGAAAATACTGAATATTTTTCATTTTCTTTGTTCTTTAGAATGAGAAGTCATTCAAAGCAATGACTCGATAAATAATAAAAAACGAGATGGAAGAGAACACGGTTTGTGTTTTTGAAATCAATAAAAGGTCGGTTGGAAGCAAAAGATTGTATCTCCACGAAAGACACATCTTTCGTCTAAAACTTTTGCCATTAAGGTTGCTCAATACCAGGTTCCGAATGAACATATCGGGATTGAAATTTGAAAATTGATCACATTATGGTTGTATGGTCGAATGCTCGTTTTTCTTATGGAGTCTCTCATTATAGCAATAACTTCTCGCCGCTAGAACAATCACTTAGAAATTGATAAACCACAACAGCAACAAGGACAGATTCTACAATATTTTCATTTATAAGAGTTTGTTGTCAGTCCTTGTCTTAATTCTTTCAACACTTTTCAGTATCTGAGCATCAATTTCAGCACTTTCTAGTTCCTTTGCATATTTTCGACATCTTTCAGCAATCAAGTACTTTTTAATGTCGAAAAGATGCTGAGATAGTATGATTCCTTCGTTGAATGACAACATTATCATGTAATTTTGTTCTTTTGAAAAATAACATACCAGTTGTAGTGGCCCTTCTAGTCAAAATGACGGGCACGACAATAGCCGTTCTCACAATACATATACCAATAATGATCGTAAGGATGATTAAGATAATACGTCTAAATGTGAAATGAGCCAATAATTTATATATAGTGAACTAATTACTGATACGAACCTCTTGTTGGTGTTTGTTGGAATAGGCAACGCTTGCGACAAGTCCTCGGGCATATTTCACTGCTTCTGCTTTTTCCACAAATGACACTCGTTCACTTCAATATGCGATATTTGAGCGAGAAAGCAAGAAAAACTATTTCCTAGACAAACATTTTTGTCATGTGTTTGCACACATGCATGCTTCAAGATATGTCCTAATCTCGTGAGATTCTTATCAATAGACAAGCATTTGAGCACGCATACCTTAATCGTGCGCAGATTTTAAGTAATTTATGCGCTGAAATGATTTTGAATAGTCGATGGCAATATAAATGTAATCTATCTTTTGCTGACACCATACATCGACATCATGAAACGTGTTTTATGGAGGACACGTCACAATATCTTTTATTAATAAATTCTTTTTTAAGCCAGAAAGCACATCGATTCTGATTCAACACAAGGATTAACTTTCAATGCATTGTTTTGTATTTTTTATAAAACAGCATGTTGATTAGTTTAGAGAAATAGGCCTCTGCGGAAAGGAAGAGACTGATAATCACCAATATTAAATCAATACTTGTTCACAAGCACTTTTCAATGGAATAGGACAGCGAAAATCGGTGCAAAGCGCTCATCACATCAAAATTCGTTATAGAAATGCCTTAGCACTGATTTTCACTGTCTTTGATTTTTTGATAGATTATTCTATATCTATTTTGTTACATCATATGAAGTTTATTATTCTTTAAAGAATATAGTTGTTAAACGATTTTAACATATCAATGGGATATTGTCATTATCACATATGTAGAATAATCCTGTTTGTATCCAAAGATCGATAATGAAAATGTCATTGGTTTATTTATCAACTCTATTAAGTTTTGATTATAAATCTAAAGTGTTCATTTTATTTCTTTCCTAACAACATTCAATATGTACAAATCTATTTTTTCATCAAAGTTTTTTTTTCAAATTTTATCCATTTTTATTAACAAAACTAAAAAAAAAAGTTGGATCCATGATACACGTTGAAAGGTATTGACGAATAAAATCTGTTCGAATATTCATTGTTGTTGATTATTCTAATGCTAATATAGAGTCAATGTATCTAAAGCGAAGGGACATTTTATAGGTCTTCATTGCGACTGTAATATCTTCGTCATTTTTCATCATAAAATGATTATTTTTATATCACGAGAAAGAAGAGAAAATTCTGCATCTGCTCATATAAACGAATATTTTGTGGTTATAAGAATAGCTGAATAATCAGCGGTAGGAAATCAACGATTAAAAAAGTTCGCTTTATACGCGCGTCCCTAAAGCGAACCTCTAGCAAGAAAACGTCCTTAAAGAGAACGCACCAACGTAAAACAAACCAAAATATCAAAAAGTACAATATTTATCTACTTCTGCTCATAGATTTCCATAAAACTTTTTGAAATTGATATCATTCCCTAGGGTGTGGGTGTGGAGTGTAGTTTTGTATATTATTTTAACTGCCATCAGTACGCCCACACCCGCATCCTACAAGAGCACCTATTTCACACTCCACACCGCACACCCACCCACCCACACCCACACCCTCAATGGCACACTTCCAGTTGGTGCTGGACAAACGAAGATAAGCACAATATGCTATAGTAGTTCTTCTAGTGGTTGCACCTGGCAAAATACAATCTCAGTTACTAATTGTGGGAGTTGTTCCCTCGACTGTAGGGAGGGTCATATGAAAAAAAATAGTTTGTGTGTTTGTGTGTTTGTGGCAGGGTCAAAAGAACATACCAGAGAGGTTAGCTTATTTTAAGACTTTTGGTCGTTTTGAGTGAACTTTGCCATAGGTTATCGAGGGCCCTGAATCCGAATCCATTGCCCATTTCGGTGGCCGAGGTCTCATTAGTTGAAAACCGACCAATCAGAAACGAAATTTCTTATTTTAAAGGCTTTTGACCTTTTTGATGGAACTTTGCTACAGGTTATCGAGGGCCCTGAATCCGAATCCATTGCCCGTTTCGGTGGCCGAGGTTTCATTGGTCAGGAACTGACCAATCAAAAACGAACTTTCTTATTTTAAGACTTTTGGTCGTTTTGAGTGAACTTTGCCATAGGTTATCGAGGGCCCTGAATCTGAATCATTGCCAATTTCGGTTGCCGAGGTCTCATTAGTTGAAAACCGACCAATCAGAAACGAAATTTCTTATTTTAAAGGCTTTTGACCTTTTTGATGGAACTTTGCTATAGGTTATCGAGGGCCCTGAATCTGAATCCGAAGCCCATTTTTTTGGCCGAGATTTCATTGGTCAGAAACCGGCCAATCAGAAACGAACTTTTTTTATTTTGAGACTTTTGGCCGTTTTGATCGAACTCTGCTATAGGTTATCGAGAGCGCTGAATTTGAATCCGAAGGCCATTTTTTTGGCCGAGATTTCATTGGTCGAAAACTAACCAATCAGAAAAGAACTTTCTTATTTTAAGACTTTTCGCCGTTTTGATCGAACTTTGCTACAGGTTATCGAGGGCCCTGAATCCGAATCCGAAGCCCATTTTTTTGGCCGAGATTTCATTGGTCAGAAATCGGTCAATCAGAAATGAGCTTTTTCATTTTAAAACTTTTGGTCGTTTTGAGTGAACTTTGCTATAGGTTATCGATGGCCCTGAATCCGAATCCGAAGCCATTTCTTTGGCCGAAGTTTCATTGGTCGGGAACCGGTCAATCAAAAAAGGAACTTTTTTATTTTACGGCTTTTGGCCGTTTTGATCGAACTTTGTTAGAGGTTATCGAGGGTGAGAAATCCGAATCTGGAATCAGGATTCCAAAATTCAGATCTCGAATCTATTCGTTCTATGAGAAGTGATGTTGAGAAACAGCAAGTACTTTGTAATACGTGACAGTAGTGTAATGAATCAAGAAATACGAAAATACGATGAAATTAGAGTGCTTGTAGAACAAAGATTGAGGAATGAGAGCGAGTTACGCAAAAAAATTATTTAGATTGACAGGATACAACGGCTGTGTCCACTTATTCAGAATATTTCAGATTATCGGTAAATCTATACTAACGTGTCCTCTTCCTGAATACTGATAAGCTTCCAAAGAAAATTTCTAATGTGGATGAATTTTTTTGTAAAGGATCAAACTTTCCATCAGTTTTTAAAATAGGAACGATGGCTCGATTTTGAAAATGGTATCAACCTTTCGTGAGTGAAAGTAGCTGGAAGTAGCGGATAGCCGTGAATGGCGTTCCTTCGGAAGGACGGCGAACGAATAGCTGCCTCTAAACTAGGTTTATTCAAATCTGTTTTACGACATTTCTGCATAACATCAAGCAAGGTCCTTAAAAGAGTGCCACAGAGACTTTACATGTGACATTTTATGTAGAGAAGGACTCCTATAAACATGGAGAAACTCGAGAGACGACACGTATATATTTAATAGATATCTTGCTGGATATAGGAAATCTAGTACCCTTTAGTTACGAGTAGAGAAGCTTTTGAAGCAGTCGAAATGTGGATTAGTCATGCCTTGAATAAGAAAGTAGTCATTTGAGAATATGTGTTCAAAGATAGTAGTAGCTAAGTGTGAATAGCGCCACGTCGAAACTCCGACAGTGAAATATAGTAGCTTCTATTTCTATTTCACAATTTTTTTGGTATGAGATATGGTCTATTAAGCTAGTTTTTTGTGTGAAATCATATACTTAAGCTTCTTTCGATGGCGAGCTCCATGAAATCTTAGATTGACTAGCTAGGTAAAGGATTGAAACCCATAAGGAATAGTTCACAAGTATTTTCACTTTGGGATTTCTCATGCGATAAATATAGGCAGCTTTGAAACTAATCCAAATCTAGAATCCAGTAAAATTTAAATAACAGTGCATGATTATATAATTACTGGAAGAGAACGATGCATAACAGCAATTAGTTGCGCGTGACGACCCACTCGGATGCCGACGAGTGACTAGCTGCTGCCCTAAAAAATCCTTTGAATAGAATTCTTTTAAACTTCTAATCCATTGGAAGGATCTCTAGCACTTAGATCTTACTAGGATTCATGGGAGGAAGAACTGGCAAGAGGGTTAACAAGTGTATTTGAATGAAGTGTGAGAACGAGTGTGTTGGAGATCTTCAATATCGGAATCGAACATTTCCTGAAAAGCGTCAATAATACAATTTGCATCGAATCATCAAAAGTGGACTTGAATGGAATTTAATAATCCTTTATCTTCATAGATACGTCATCTGCCCATTGACTTGTCAAATTTTTTTTCCGGCTATTTAAAATTCGTTATTTAATCTCACAAAGACTCAGAGTTGAAGCCTGATTCAACTTGCGTATGCCGGATATTAGTTTGAACAAATATAGCTTTTTAGTCTGATAGCTACGCTAAACATGCATTTTCGTAGTGGGTACCGGTCAGCGATATTGCCCGCCTATGTGTTTATGAGTATGCGCATTATTAATACAGTTTGCGTGAAGTGTAGTGCATCTTTACTGCAGTCACGATGATATTCTTTGTCTGCTGATTTTCTCTGAAAATCGAATATACTATTTTTTCGTGGTTTGAGGATATTGCTGTGTCAGTGTGGGTCACGTAGATTTCTTTTGAGTGTTATTGATAGAGTAACAGATTAAATGAACGAATGTTATAGCTAGCAGTATTACAACGGTACCAATAGCATTATACACGCCGACACATGTGTACACTAATGTTGACACTAGCACAAAGCCATGTGCAAATGCCCGATGCTACCTTTTGCAAAATGTCTGCAGTAATAAACAACTGCCGATGCAGTGAAATATTCAGTCGAGGGTTAAGCGAGTCACACAGACGAGCGTTACTTGTTTCGTTTATTATCTTTCTTCTCCACCTATATGTAATCTACGTTATCGTACTATTTGATTACCAGTTCAAATTGACATTTCACACATACAAATTTTATTCTTCAATTATGACTTACTTTTTTAATCCATATTTTCTATTAGTTAACATTTGATTCTATTTAAAAAGTTATTTTATTATACTTCTAAAGAATTGTTGACATATTTCAATAATCATGAAATGTAAAAGTTTGGTTGTTTTTAAATTGATTTTTTAATTAATATAACTCATTTAAAAGAGAATCGATTGGGTAATCGAACATGGCCATACTCTAGAAAATTTCGATCTTTATTTATTATTGTTGGAAATGAAAGTGTATGATTAGAAACCCTTAAATCCAAAGTTTCAACTGTTTGTGTTTATCTCTTGGAGGGTGTGTGTAGGTGTGGATGTGGGCGTGGGTGTGTGTGACTTATCATAACAGATATCTACACCCACACTCACACCCACACCCACATCCACACTCACCCATACCTACACCTCATCCCTCCCACACCCTTTTCTATCGAGATCTTATTAGTAGGAAAGGCTCAAACAGTAATTCCACTTAATCACTCCTCCACAAACTCAGGATGTGCTACATTTAGATATAGCAGGATAACTATCATCACAGGTAATATTTATTCATCAACTCAACTTCTAAAGTGCGATACGCAAGCTCTTTTTTGACATGGCTATCTTTCGAAGTCTGTCCTTGCCCGTATCAGACAAATTGCAGTCATACATGTAGAGTTTCTTCAGTGTTTGATGACGCTTGATTATATCACAGAGTGAATCAACACTCAAATCAGTTATCAACTTGTTTAATGAAAGATATAGTTCTTTGAGAGTGACGTTATCATTCCCAAGTACCTTGGCCAATAATCGAACTCCTCGATCACTTATATTATTTCCAGTTAGCCATAATTGAGTCAATGTTTGATTTGTCTTAAGCATTTTGACGAGATATTCCATTCCCGTATCAGTTACGCCATTCTGTGAAAGGCTAAGTTCTTTGAGAGTGTGATTATTAGTAGAGAGTGTCTTGGCAAGATACTGGACTCCCATATCAGACACGCAATTATGGAAAAGATTCAATGTTTCCAATGTGTTATTGTCGAGTAAAGCATCGGCAAGAATCGAGGTACCGACTGATGTAATCTTGTTTCCTCCTAAATCAAGCAATATGCATTGTTTGTTGATGATGGCCTGTTTGACCACCATCTCTATGTCTTCATCATCCAATTGTTTGGAGCACAAATCTATTTTGGAACGAGGGCGACATTGTGCGATCAATTGCTTGAGTTGTATCTTGTTTTTATTTTCGTTGAGTTCTGAAAGAAGAAAAATGAGAGGAATCAAACGTATTTCCTTGTATCAAGACTGGTCAATTGAAAAAATTTTTGAGGAGTGAATCTGTGAGAAGAAAGTAACAGTCAATTCAGTCTCTAATTATATTGAATTGATGAGAAAATTTTTTACCAATTATGAATCTCAGAAAATAGAAGAAATACCCCTTCGATGAGAGATATTGATCTTCCAATGAATATTGATCTCACATTTGAATGTTACATACCGATTCTCTTATGATTTTTTT
>CAJNOL010003922.1:0-18655 GCA_905250125.1 Rotaria sordida | reverse complement strand
GAATAGCTGATGGAATACATGAAAGAAGGCCAATTGCGAGAAGAACACAGAAGAACAAATGTTGTTCGTATTTATTATCGTTGAAGTCTTGTTTTACAATGAAATAAATAGCTAATTGTTCAATGAGATTGGTGAGATCTATCGATATTTGAACAATTCCCAACCAATATTCCATACGTCGTCTGTCAATCATGTCCGTCACTCTAGTAATGATGTTTTTAAGAGTAATCTTGTTTCATTTATATTCAGTAATCAAATGATGTTAATAGTTCTTTTGTTTATTCTGATAAAACAGTAAAAGCTAATATTCATTTCCTTCTGATCGGAAGCACTTAACTCGTTGCATACATAAAAGAGGAAATAGTTGCGTGCATGCTATATTTTCTTTTAATTCGGGTAGAGTTAGAGCATGTAAAGAAAGTTATCTCATGCTGATAGATCTATCTAAAATCTGTGAGCTGCAGTCTTAGATAGTCTAGTGAAAAATATTTCTAGGAAAATCATGATTATTTTTGATTCCCGACCTAAAAATCCGATTAAAATTTATAAATCGATTGAAAAAATAATCTATTACATCGATTATAGTTGATTATCTCTGTTATAATCGCCTTTTCATGGACAATCGATTATCAAGGTGTCGAAGAGTATCAGTAAGGTCTATACAGAAGCAAATCATATGGATTACTATAATTATGGTAGATAAAAATGTCATGTAATATTTAGTAAGAGAGAAATTCTAGAACAAACACGATATATATATATATATGATTATGAAACATATAAGTGCTTTTTCTGAAACATAATTTAGATTAAAGAATTCGGTTAAAATTGGTTTTCATCAATAGGAAGCACACATGATTTGAGCACAATCTGCGAGGATATCAATTTCGAAAGCACTATATGTACAAAGATGTATGATATTTAAAAAAAGGGCAAAATAACGAACGCAATTGATTAATATTGATTAAAATATTTTAATTCATTGAAGTCGATTACTGATGTAATTGCGCCATCTCAATTATGAAACAATTTATATAGCAGTTTCAAATTTACTTCGTTTGTCAGGTGGATGTGAGTGAGTGCGGGTGAATAGAACATCAACATCCACACCCCATGTCCACAATTAAGATAAACTGGCACTGTATTGTATGATATCTTTATTTCAAATGACATCTTTGAATAGAAATGATAAACATTTCCAATCTGTAACAGCCTTTGACATTTTTCGTCGATTAGATTTCGATGTCTTCGTTCGTATGATGTTGTTAATTATCTGATCTATTTCATCTTCACTCGATTTAGTTCCATATTCAAAGTAATACAGATTAAAAAATAATAATAACCACGCAATAGTGATCCTTTCTATTTAATTGATAATTGCATTGGATTCAAGATTTTCAAATGCAAATTACTATATATTGGGTATGACTGGAGAAAAATTTCCAATGATTGATTTTTTTTGTTGTGAATAGACATTATTTCCAATTTTCGATTACCTTTAAGCAAAGTAAAAGAGATTTTAGTTAGTATTCTCTTCGTTTCTTGTAGTACATAACTGAATGAATGTGTGAACAATTTTCAATTTTGATTGTACCCACAATTTCAACAGATTTCAAACTAGACTGGAACCTTTAACTGATTAATTTCGATCTTCAACTGATGAACTTCTATTAAATAGATATACAACGTTCCAAACGGCTTTAAAGAATTTATTAAGATTACGTTATACTAGTAATGTAGTATTTTAGTTCAGGTTGTACGGAACGCACTTCCATAATGTGCTACTAGGAATTTTCATAGTAGCAAAGCAAGATGATATGGGCGATTACAATCATATTTGAACCATATGAAACACTAGCACAAGACAATTACATTAATGACATGCTACCATTCGCATTGTCAAAAGGTAAACGATTAATAGGTGATACATTCATTTTCCAACAGGCTAACGCTCGTCCTCACGTAGCTCGCAGTTCTCTGGCTTGGTGTGGACAACATTTACTAATATATATCAAGATTAGTGTTATATGAATCAGAATGATGCATGAGTAAATATCAAATCAAATGGATAACCAATGTTTTACACAAAACATACTTATGATGCATTGAATGATATCATTTTTCATCTACATATATCTTAGTTCCGTCATATACGCGATAGTAATTTTTAGACATAATAAAAAAAATTTTCATTCAATCGTTGAACTTAGTTGAAACTATATTTACTTTAATTTCCAACTCATTAGAATACTTTTTTTTTATCTTTCAAAGTATGAATACCAATATGATACTTCGTGCGCCACTGTCAAGATACGTAATTTTTTTTTCTCATATTGGCAAATTCTAACTTCGCTAACACCATGTTGTTAATCAAACTCGAAAGTAAATGCATACATACCTTTTTTGTCTGTTCTCCTTTCATTATTTCTGCTTTGGCAACTTTCTTTTCGTTCGCAATGTTTGTCATTTTTAACATGTTCGTTATTTGGCAATAACAAAAAAATGTTATATTTTGAAGAATAATTTTCGTTGTATTCTCAAGAAAAACTCATTCATGGTTTTTGTATTATCGAAGTTCGCTCCAGAATAGTAAGGTAAATACATAAATATTTCCTATTTTATGTTTCAACTGTTTTTTCAAATGTATCTTAATTAAAAATCCTATGTAAATCTATATCCGACAAATCCAAAAGCATTCTCATTATAAATTGACTATAGGAAAGTACTGTTTGATGAATGATCTTATTTTTGCTTTGTCAGAAAATACGAAATTCTTATCGAAGTTCCAAAGAAAAGAACCCAATCTCGTGTGCACCCATACTTCCTTTCGAATGATTTATACAATGAGTAATCCTATTTTTATCTTCTGTTTGTAATCGTTTTTTTTCTTCTCACATTTTTCCTTTCTGTCAATGGCGTGTATTTGCATATGTAGGCGAATATGCTGCGTAGAGTGCCTCACTTGAAAAAAATGATTGTATAAGTTCATTTGCTCTTTACTAATTTTAGAATTTCAGAGTTGCTTTTGATATGGAACAAATGAAACGACCACTAAGCGGCATTATCCATGATAACAAGAGACAAAAGAAAGAAGGTAATAGTCATATTTTTTCTTTTTTTTTCTAGCATTTGATATTTTTATCTCTTCAGAAATATATATCACAAAGTTTGAAGATTTGTCGAATGAACTTTTATATGAAATATTTGAATTTCTGGATGTTTATCATGTATACAAGGCATTTTTCAATCTTAATCATCGATTTCATCATATACTTATCTATTCAACTCTTCCGATCAATATCAAGATTTCATTGATGTCGAAATCTGCTTTTGAACGTTATACTACAAACATGATAATGCCCAACAAAGATCGAATTCATTCACTTCATGTATCAAATCTATTCATTTATAGTCTTGAAATTTCACCGACTTACAATATATCAGAATTTGTTCGACTTGAAAGACTTATTCTTGAGAATATTGAATCAACATATCTGGAAAAAATTCTTTCTCAATTATCCATGCTCTCATCATTGATTATCACCTCTGTCAATTGTCATAGATATAGGTTTAATTTCTATAATGGTGAAAATATAAATACTATCTATCATCAAATACTTCGTCTGTCTGCGTTGAAATATTGTAAATTGTCATTGGATGGATTTTCTACCCGTGAGTCATTACCAGTTACAACGAATGAATATAGTCCAATCGAGCACCTTATCATCGACTATCGCATCTCTGTCTATCAACTTCATTATCTCCTATCATATGTTCCTCAACTTCGACGTTTGGATATTCATTCATTAGAAAGTTCTTCGAATATCCAAAAGAGAACATCTTCACATGTATTGAATCATTTGACACATGTTTCTCTCAAACTGAAATACATGGTCTTTGATCAATTGGAACTATTGATTATAGAGCTCTGTTCTAAGATTCAAGTTTTACGTATTTCAATAAAATATAATAGCGATGTAACCTATGCAGATAATAAAAGATGGGAACGATTAATATTATCTCATATGCCAAACTTACGTGTATTTGACATTCTACATGAAGATTGGCCAAAACATGCTAATAATAATCAATTAGTATTAGATACACAGATCAATCCATTTACATCTTCATTTTGGATCGAACGACAATGGTTCTTCGAACATCAATGTTATCACTTAAGATATACAGATTGTACAATATTCTATTCAATAAATCCATACAGGTATCTATAGATTAGAATTTTGATTACAGCATCTTATATTTGTCCACTTTTTAGAAGAAAGAATTATGTATTATATGAGCAATCGATGGAAACAACATGTTTAAACTCTGACAAAACTAATCTGAAGTCAGTGCATCATGTTCATATTCGAAGTGAGAAGGCAATGATCAATTATATGAATTATTTTCCCAATGCCACTGAACTTACTTTGGAATATAGTATGAGCGTATGTCGTGATTCGATTTCAACTACTCTCAATAATATCCTTCCTATTCGACAACTCACTAAACTAGTCATTGGTTTCCATTATTTCTCTTTGATAAAAATAACTGAATTACTATATTTTATGCCTAATATCCAAACACTGGTATTAGAATCCATGCCACTGTACGGAAATACTATTGAAGACATTGAACAAAATAAAACTTTTCAACTTGTATCTAATCAAAATACGATTCGAGATGTGACTCTTAAAGAAGTCTGTACATTAGACAAGATTCAACTACTTCTTAAACTATGTCCACGAATACAACATCTTGCAATTGAAACTCGCGCGAGGGATTTAGAATCAATCGTACAGTTATTATTCAAAAAAACGAATTGTGATGCTCATCCTTTGAACTCATTGTGTCTTTTAAGAGCAAGTCAATGTTGGCAACAAAAATTATATAAGCTAAACCTGTTAGAAACATTAGTCAATGATTATATCTCAAAACAAGTCGGTTCAAAATTATACTTATGGTGGTAAAAATGCACACTAAACCGAACGAAACATCTTATTCTTGAATAATATTTTTTTAATAAACCAGAAATCTGATCGATGTCTGGAATTCTTGAACTTCAAATATCATTGCTTTACATTAGCCGTTGAGAAATATGATAACGCTATAAAATCATGTCTCATCAACAAAAAAGAAAACTTGCTTTTGTTGCGAGACGAACGTTATCAAAAGACGATAGTATACAATTCAGCTTCCCTTTAACAGTCTGCAGTGATATACATTACGTAATGCACATTACATGTATTATATATAGTAGAACTGTTTAGCTAAAATCTTCACTTGGAGACTAAGTTTTTCCTTATTTTTTATGACTAATGTCTAAATCGATTGATTAAAAGAAGAATTTTCAGGAGATGGAGACGTGAGCTCTTCTAATCACATTGGGTATTGAAGAAATTCAGGTATTCCGATAGATTTCGCTAAAAATTATGAGAATATTTTAGCGATTGAAGAAAAAATTGATTTTTTTGTGAATAGTCTAGAGAACTAGAAGTTTGAGTGTAGACTGTCTGGACGAATCGTAATCGGATAGGGTGTGATGGTATGTCGGTGTGGGGGTTGATGTGGATGTGGATGGGTGTAGGCGTGGGTGGAGTGTGAGTGTGGATGTGTGGATAACCAGTAGATCCACACCCACTCTAATAGACTGAATACTTGTAATGTGAATGCAACTCATTGCTTGGACTTCTTTTGAAATAACATAAGGTAAGAGAATTGATATCCAAATATTTACTGAATAAGTTTCTATTAGTTGATATGCGTTGCTGTGAATTTTGACTGATATACGGTTTCTTTTGATATATTTCTTACTAAAAGCAATTATGATTTGTTACAAAAACAACAAGTTGCAACAAGATCTTTCGAGTTACCGTTCCAATTTAGGACATGACTTGGGTATCCAATAATTGCACCACTCGTCGAGAATATCTGCAGTTCGGCATGTTCGATCGATTGATATTTCTTCTCTAAATAGATTGATCGCCTTCGGTAGTGTTAAAGGCAATGAAACACCGGAAAATCGGGCAAAAGTCATGTAAATATCGCCGTGAGTCACGAGTTTATCACTGTTTACTTTCAAATGCTTGATAATATCAGTGGATCCCATGACATTTTTACCTATTAACATCTGAAGAAAAGGATTTCTGTGGTCGAACTCACGCCAAAATTCTTTCCACTGACGACCATGTAAACCATGATCACCAAGAAGAATGAGAATCGTATTGTCCAATGCCTTCCACTTATTCAAATCAAGAAGAAAGTCATAAAATTTCGAATCCAACACTGCATAGTTATTCAGTTCATCCTCACTGTGCGGATCAACAATATTGTTAATCGAAAACCAACCACCTAGGCGCATCGTTATGAAACGATCTCGAAGATAGTCAAACATCTCGTCGATGATCCATGTAGTACCTGCAACACAACCACTTTTCTTGTAGTATAACTCAGCTGTATCACGACCATATTCGCGAAAATAATTGCTGGCTAATTCACGATCAACTCCATTAGCTGGGAAATAGCTCGGATATTAGATGCTGTAGCTTTCTAGAAAACTTGTAGAATATCCAGCGTTTTTGTACAAGAGTAAAAGTGAAGTTTTCTGACAATCACCGCCTCCATTATACACTTTTCTCATATTCGGTTCAGAATTATGTCCGTTTACATTTAGATGACGAAATTCGATCGCCTTGACACTTTGTAATTCTGTTAGCACCGAAGATGTTGCATCGATCTTGCTAAAAATTTTAAAACAAATATTATTCAATTCATTGTTTGTGGAAATAAATATCAGAAACTTCTATTCTTTCTGACTTTTGAACCAAATAAATTGTTCGATGCTGAAACAATTTCGTCTGAACAAAGTGGTAAAAATTTACTTTCATATGATCAAAATTACTAATCATAGACAAAATCAACACTTATTGTACTTGGATTACTAGTGAGAAGTAAGACAAAGCATTTTGGTTATGTTTGCAGATACAGATAAGATATCTCTCTATCTAATAAGAAAATTCTTACTTTTTTCGAGATACTTAATATTCATCTCTCTTTATTTCTAGTTGCGATACGCACTCAATCTTAGTATTCATTATTATAATCTTAATCAATAGTTAGTTTTGCGATGTGTACTAATATAATGTATGCTAGATTTCTCTCTCCAAAAAGCAAAGTGACTCATGATCGTCTTGATACAGTTTTGTCGTCATCTCTTATTTGGCATAAACTGAACTTACCTATAAGATGTTAGAAGCTTATAAGAACGTGGCATTCTTCTGTATAACGTCTGTCTACCCAAGGCGTCAAACTGAATAAAAACAACATTTGGTCGCTGGTTTGGGTTAGCAGATACTTTTGGAAGTGGTTGAGCATGAAAATGAAGAGGATGTGGTTGTGGGCGTGGGTGTGATTGTAGGTGTGGATGAGGACTCAGGTCTTCACTTTACTCACACCCACACCCTTCTTTCATCCACTGATGGTATAAAATAAACTTTTAAAACATATAACGTCATCTCACAGGCATATTTCTGAAGCGGGAAAGGAGTATTTTTTTCCATATGGTAAGGAAGAAAAGAATTCAGTGAATCTCTCTATTCAGTATGAGCGATGTGAGATATTGTCATTGGTTTTGTCATTAGTGTTCTTGAAGTGCTCTATGACTTTAAAAACGTTTCGTCACGAGCAATTTTCGTCGATGTAATCTTAATGTCAACTACAATGACAATGCAGTAAGGGTGAATTCATGGTTTTTAATGTTCTGTATGAGATATGAGATAAGATTTTTTTACACAATCATCGTTCTCCTTCTCTATTTCTGTTTCATATACGATTCTGCAACATTTTCGTGTGCCTGTGAATAACTAAAAATGAAACTTGTTCTTCATTTTCTGGTACTGATTGCCGCTTGTGCATGTGGTGCTGATGGAGCGCATGCTCATGCAGATATGTATCTCGCAGGAACAAATGATTTTATTGGAACGATTAACTTTTATGAAGGGCAAGAAGCTTGGGGCATTGTCATTACTGGTTCTGTTAGTCGTCTAAGACCTCTAGCAACATTAGTAAGTCTATGTTTTGAAGAAAAAAGCGTCAATTCAATATATTTCGTTAAAGTGTAGCATTTTATAATGATTCTTTATCTTTCCATAAAAACAATGATAGATTATTATAAAATCATCCTTCCCTTTCCGAAAATATCCACCTTGAAAATTCTCTTGTTCAATAGCAAACGGTTAGGTATATAGCGATTGTATTATTACGCTGTACTGATAACTTTGAAACCAAATATATATAAAAATTCTGAAAACGGAAAGTATTGTAAACTTTTAACATAAGAAGATGTTTCCACCTAGTTTTCTGACTCATTTCGGTTTAATCAGCAATAGTCCGTTTTAGAGTGTATTGAAATGTTATTTCTAGCAGTCGTATATCTGTTAGATTGCTCTTTAACCACAAGCCCGCACTCTAAATTCAAAGAAATAGAAGCAACAGAAGCTTACTGTTTATAGAAAGAAAACTTTATTTAAACGTCAGTACAACAGACTGTTTGAGATGAAAATACACTTTCTTGAATCGGTTCATCAGAACTAAACAATACCGACATTTTTTCTTCAACAATCGTGATAAAAACTCTCAATGAAATAAATTTCTATTAGGGTTTTCATATCCATTCTTTACCCATCGGAGACAATCATAATTGTACAGCTGGTGGTGCTCATTTCAATCCCTACAGTAAGTTTAGGTCTCTATAATAGTGTGATGATCTTCACACTTTATTTGTTATGGTAGATGTATCTCATGGGATGCAAGAAGATTCAGTTTTGGAACGACATGTGGGAGATCTAGGCAATATTGAAGTAGATGCTGATGGTAATGCCCATGTTGTAATATGTGATTGGGTTATTTCGATTGGATTCAATAAGACAAGAAATGTTATTGATTTACCTCTTATGATCCACAATTTGACAGACGATGGAGGTCACACTGGCCATGGTGAAAGTAACATGACTGGGTAAGTATTTATATACCGAATTGTCATTTTTCTTTATTAATATCTTCATCGAATTCTTAGAAATGCTGGTCCTCGTATAGCATGTGGAACAATACGTCTTGATTAAATAATGTCTTTTCATCCTGTGTCTGTCTATTAAAGCTTTTTCCTAAATTTGTTTTTCTTTTTAATAATCATTACTTGATTTGAAATAATAATGATGATGATTTTCTGAAACGCGGAACTATTGGTGAAATAATCAGCGTGCAATTATTTATAAATGTACTCTTAGCTCCGAGTGTGGGTGTGGGTGTTCACGGAGTGTCCGAAAAGGCATAGGCTGATAGAACACACAATGCTCTTTCTTTTTTCAAGAGTTATCACTATGTTAATATTTGAAATAGTGGAAAGCATTTGTACGACATTAAAAGTAAGAAAAATGACCATTTTTTCGCCTAGGCCTATATTACTCGTGTTGTCGAAGTGTACCTCAGAACTCAACAAGGGATGGTCAGATCAAGCTAATATTTTGGATTTATTAATAACTCTTAAAGGCCTTTCTTTTTGGAATATCAAATCAAAAATCAAAATTTTTCCCCGGTCATGATATCTGTTATTCTGGCGGACCTTCTCTTAAACGGTAACATTCTCTCTTCATACCATTATAGATCTTACTACTATCAAATGAAATCTTAAAAAAATGGTTTTTATTCGACCATAGAAATTAATGAAGATGACAAATGAATATATGTGCTTCTTGTATAGATGTGATTATAAACATTGCTGTACATATGTGTAGATTAATATAATTCAGTATTATTCAATAGTTAATAAATAAAACTTCATAGAACTATTCTATATTTATTTTATGAGTAACTAACAATACATAAGCTAGACAAATAATGCTTTTTGTTCTAATATTAATATACTTGTCTAACTTTATCATATCTTTTTTGTTTAACAAAAAATATCTAGCATAAAAATGAACTTGACTAATTAACACAAATATTGATTCGAATTCAGTTTGTTTTTCTTATTATTGAACAATGTCAAAAATCTAATTCGATGACTAATAACAAATAAAATTAAACATTTTGTTGTTGCTCTTCGTATGATAGATCGCCTTTCGTGGTGGTTGTATCATAATCCATTTCCACTTGATTGTCATTTAACTTTTTTCGTTGTAATAAAGGAATTGCAAAGAGTACGATACCACTAATAACAGTACAAGTACCAAAAATAAAATACGGCCAAAGAAATGGTCGAGCAAAATTAGCAAAAGCATCTCGCATGCCACCTATAAATAATATATGATGAAAGAAATGTAATAAAAAACAAAACAAAAGAAAATTTACTAGACTGCATAAATACTCACCTACAATTGGTGTTCCAATAGCAGTAGCAATACCAACAAAAAGTAAAAAAACACCGAATGCATCCGATAGTTTATTAATACCAACTATATCAACAAGAACAATTGCTGTTAAAGTAACATAACCACCTGAAAAGAAGCCAAAAGCAGATCCATAACCGATATGTTGAAAAACAGAAGCACCACATAATGGAGCAATCATTGTAGCAACACCAGAAATAATCAATGCTACAATGAAAAGCACAAGTCGATTTACCTATAAAATAAAAATGATTTTATCAAATACTAAATCTTCATATCATCAAGTTTTCTTACATATTTTTGATCACCGAAAAAACCGATAATAATACGACCAAAAATACTTGATAAACCAATTGACATAACAATATATGATCGATGATGTATAGCAACCTTTGCATCATTTGCAAGATCATCAGCAAAATTATAAATGACATTGAAGCCAAGACTTGTAAAAAAATTCGATATAACAAACAATGTAAATACAGGATTTTTTAATAGACTAAGATCGATTTGTTCGATAATTTGACGAAAAAAAGATTTGTTTGATGATTTCTCAATGATGTCAACTGAAAATATTTTGTTTCAATTATTCTTGAAAAAGAATTCAACAGACAGATTTACCTTCCTTGACATCCATTTCTGGCGTTGATTTTTGTTGACCTTCTTTACGTATTTTTCGTTCTAGACGTCGTTGTTCACTAGGTTCTTGTGGTAGAGGACGCTAAACAAAGAATTTATCTTATCATAAATTGACTAGAAGGTTTTCATTCATTTAAGAATTTTTTTTTTCCATCTAATTATAAACAAAAATAATTACCATAAGATAGCCACATAGAAGACTAATAATGATAATACAACATTCAATGAGTAATGCATTTTCATAGTTAATCCATGTCTTTACATTGACAATTTCGTTCATGATATAAGGTAGTATACTTGCACCCACGCCTGAACCACATACAGCAATACCCATAGCAAATGTACGTTTTTTTTCAAAATAAAATCCAACAGAGACAATAGCTGGCAAATACATGAGTGCAAAACCAAGACCTAAAAATATCAACAATATAAATAATACGTAGAAAACAATTCATATCTATTACAATTATTGAAAAAAACTTAAGCAGATTTGTATTTTTTTTCAAAGGTTCTTATACAAAAAAAAAGAAAGTTAATTATCATGAAAATGAAAAATTGTATTCAAGGAGAAAAACAATGTCCACAGTTTTCTCAATTGATTAATCAGATAGAACACATATATAGTTTGTCAAAAAAATGATTCATTCATCCATACGAGTCTGGCCTGTTTTCTATTATAATAAGACCTCTATAATGTGAACACCAATGAGCCCAAAGAAAAGCGTTTATAAAGAAGAGGATCAATGGATTTTATAGAAAAATGTCTGTTTTATCATATTCTGTCAAGTGTAAGTGACGTCTATCCTTTTATTTAAGACATGTTTTATATTTCTCACACTTAATTTTCTTTAACTAGATACAATGTCATTAATATTAAATCAAAATCCTGTTTCAGCATGTTTTAAAAAAATTTCGAATAGATGT
Source organism: Rotaria sordida (assembly GCA_905250125.1). NCBI lineage: Eukaryota > Metazoa > Rotifera > Eurotatoria > Philodinida > Philodinidae > Rotaria > Rotaria sordida. Next base: position 6,707 of record CAJNOL010003922.1, on the reverse strand, counting down.
TTGTTTTGCAGTACTTGTATCTAAACAGACATCAATCAACTTCAATTATAGTCGTGCTAGATATGCATATAGTTTAGAATATTGAGAAATAGGTAGCACAATTTCTAAATCATTCTATCTATCCATTACTATCTTTAAAATTTGATCAATCATCTATTTCTTGGTACTACTACAGTTTAAGTACAACGCGGTACCCTCACTCTTTGATGTACATGGTCAATTAATATACGGGGTGTACTTAATCTGCCGTGGAACCTCATAATATTCTTTCGGTATTATTCAGTGAAAAACTTGATATTCAGAATTGCAAGGTATTCATAACGATGGGATTTTCACAAGATGAGGTTTTATTGTATCTATGTTTTCTCTCTGTATTGTAAACAAAATAATCCAAATGTTCTAAATATGTATAAAAAAAAAGTTATTTGTCCACTTTAGAAAATGTGTGCAACTTCAATCAATAATTATCAATAGTAGAATTTTTCGATTCTATTTATGTGGTTGTCGATGTTAGTGAGTATATATCACTTTAAAACTTGAAAATTCTGACTGATGAGAGCTTGACTCTTGTTTTTTAAACTAAGACAAATTATAGATTAGAATTTCCTGGCTTTCCATCAAGACTTTCTGGAAAAAGAGCAATCAAGATAAAGATAGAGTTTGTCTTCATCTGCGAATATTTTGAGAAAGATTCGTAGCGATAACGAGGAAATCAAAGTCATCAAATGAAGATGATTGAAAACCAAAATAACGAAATCAGATTAATGAAAATTTTCATTTGAATCGATGAAAACGACATACAATGATTTTTTTTGTCTGTTTCATCATTTAAAAAATGGCATTTTTTTTTCATGTTTTTCACACACCATAAAAATTTACACTGTTCAATATCGATTTTCCCTGAAAAAGAAGAGAAATCGAAAAAAAGAGAGGAGAAAGACGAAGGTTGAAATGCGCTAGATTAGAATATAAAAGAAATAATTGCTGGTATAATAACCATATTACATGAAACGATTCGTTTCGAAATCCGATATAAGCAACATTTTTATTTTTATTTTAGAGAGTTCTATTCGGCATGACAATGACGTCGAGAAATTGATGAATTGTGTTTTTATTAGCTTTATTTTAATGAGGAAAAGTTTTATTCTATCTTTTCTTCACTATTAGAAAAGCTTTCCTGTTTTTTGTTCTACGTAAGATGTTATTTGCATCAATAATATTGATTTTTATTCTTTGTGTTTCAACTGAACCTTTGCTCTGGATGTGGCGATCAATGCCTAGTACAATTTAATAATTTTCTAACCTTTGGTCTATTTAAACTGACTCTGTCGTTATTCAAAATCGATACTTTCATATGCAGCAATGATTTCTTTTATATATCGATCTTAATATTTGTCTCAGTTAGAAAGAAAAACATAGCTTCTATCATTCAGAAGTTTAAAAAATTATTCCATTATAGTAGTTGAAGTGAAGAATGTAATCATTGACAACTAGAGTCATGAATAGAATCGAAAAATTCTATGATTAATAATTATCGATTGAAACTGCATACATTTTCGAAAATGGATAAAAATTTCAGTCATCAATATTTAGTACGATTAGACCATGAAAACAAATGTATAATATTCTTTAAAAGTATGGAATATAAACTAAGTAAGATATACTAGATAAAAGTACATAATAGAACTCTTTAATCTATGGCGACTTATTACAACAAAGAAAACAAGATAAACTCCTATAGATGAACGAATCATTATTCGATCAACTTGATGAAAAGTTTTTGATCTCTTATAATATCTATATATCATCATGTAAATTGTATTCCTATCGTTTAAAATAATAAAATTGCATACCTCCAATAATACCAATTGTTATATAATAATACCAGACGTTCGCCCATAATCGACTAAGAAAAAATCCAAAAGCAGCGATGCAAGTACCTGCCATTGCTACTACACGACATCCATACATATTCGTAAGAACAGTTGCGATTGGTCCTGTAAAAATTAGAAATATAATTATCAGAAGAACACAACAATCGAATTAAAATCATAATTAGTTTACCTGCACCAAGAGTGACAGCTGGTAGAATACTGAAAATAGTTGAAATTGAAGCTCGATCAAGTGCAAGTTTTGTACGCATGGGTTCTAAGAATGTTTGACCCATTGAATATGTTATTCTAAATATTTTTAATATAAAATTAACGAAATGAAATAAAAAAAAATAATATATCACCTACCCATCCATAATGAAATGAATCAAGAATGATGCTAAGACAACCATCCATCCCCATCCACCATCGGGTACAATTGTTTCTTTACTTGATTTTTTTTTCTTATCATTTTCTTCCATTTGTTGTTTTTGATTTTTGAATTATTATCTTCTGAAATAAACAATCTTTATAAGAAATATAATAGCTCTAGAAATTATTCATCAACTGATATTTAACGTAATTATTTCATGTAAATATCAATTCGATATGTTTGTTTCAAACAGTGAGAGATGGTGATGACTCTTATTCTGACTTTTATATCATCTGTTAAATGAACGACTAGTGTGACCATGATCCCAGTGGTTATCGTTCAATAGATACAAAAAAAAAATGTGTGAAAAAAAATGACGCTGGCAATGCTTAAATATAATTGGATAACACCAAAGAAAACATCATAATTTTTTCGCTAAACATGTTATGTATTATTACACATTTGACTTTTTATCTTCTATTAACACTATATGTTTACATATTGAATAAAACATCAAAGAAAAACAATTCAATTTAATTATGATCTATATCAGACGCTTAATATGAACATCAAAGTAAACCTTTCTAAAAAACAGTAGTTCATTTTAAAAACTATGAAAAATCACTGTTTGAATGATCTCAATAAATCATTTCGAACGAAACAATTCAAAATACAAAAGATGTCTTCAACTTTTGATTCTCTTACATTCCTATTGTAAAAAAGAAAATTGTAGCGTACAATATACACTTTGAATAAAATTATTATATATGTGTGAATAAAAGTTACCTACTTGTATCAATGAATGAACGAAAAAAATAATATGTTCTCTTCCTTTTATATGAACGCGATCAATAGAATGATGCAATGTTTGTCATGTGCACCCAATGAAGAATGACGAAATGTTATAGAACAAATGTAATAAAGAGTGATTAAATGTTCCATAATGTCTCGTATACTCAAAGAGGATTTCTTGTGCAAAGGAAAAGCTTATATGTACTTGTATTGTTGTTATTCAAATAAATGTTAATACATAATGGTGAAACACATTGTCATGATGTTCTATTCTTTTTTTCTTATTCGAAAACTATAAACTATATGTATCTATATATTGTAAATATCAAAATTAGTGGATAATATGTACATTAGAATTACGTTAGATAGCATTCGCTACGATACAGATTTGTACATGAAATCTATGATATATATTCGAACTAGAACAGTTGTTCGGTCAATATTTTCAGTAAGATAACCACCAAATACAGAAAGAAAAATTATAAAAAGCACATTATTTCATTTCGATATAAATTTTTACACTTGATTGTACTAATACATGATTTTCTAAATCTTAGGATTGAATATTAGTTCTTCTCTCATTTTAAAACTCGTTTATAGTAAATTATTGTCAGTCATTTTCCATTACGATATTTGATAAAATCTGAATTGATTATAACCAAAATAAATCCGAACGATTAAGAAAAAATCGATTGTTTCGATTGACTGTGATTAAAAATGAGAATTTAGGTGTTGATGTGCACATGGATAAAAAAGGAAAGAGTATCCACATCCAAGAAGATTGTTTGATGGAAAATGTGACTTATTAAACAAGACCTAAATACATGTTTTTATTTGTTTGTCTCAAAAATCACAGTGAAAGAAGAACTATATATAACAAGAATATTTGAAAGTGTGCTATTTTTGAAGAAACGATTAACACTGAAAACAAGAAGAAGCTACACTCGTGCTTATCTCTCATAATCAAGAATGAAAAAGTCAGATATGTTTGAAAGGACAGCAGCGTAATTTGTCACAAATGATCTGTTTGTGTATGAAACAGTTATTTCATATATATCGATGTTAGAGCAATAGCATCAAGAACAATATAAACTGCTTAAAAAAATAATCCTCATTCGTTAAGAACAGCTCATTCTTGTGACAGACTAAGCTGCTGTCCTTTCAAACATATCTTACTTTTTCATTCATGATTGTCTTGATTATATGAGATAAGATCAAGTGTAGCTTCTCCTTGTTTTCAGTATTAATCATCTCTTCGAAAAATTGAAAAGAAGACAACATCAAAAAAATTTTTTAAAAAATCAAAAGGGATAAGGAATAGAAAATGTGATGAGCGAATAGTTCCTATACTTGCAAGACTATTGACAAAGATAGATGAAAGAAAAGAGGCCGTTCTTAGCGACACATAAGTTATTATATGGTCACTTTTTATGCATGTTCGTAGTCAACAAGCGAGTTGTGAGTATCCCTCATTCGCTAGAAAATTTCTCGAGTCCATTAAAAAGCTTGATGTTTTATCAGTCAGAATTAAAAAAAGATTACTTACCATAGTAACTGAACAGTTTGTATTTTTAACAGAAGCTTTCAGAATGATATTTTCTTTTATGAATTTTATGTAGAATGAAGTATCTCTTAACTGCTACTGATTTATAAGAAAATTTTTCTATACGACTATGTATTTTTTTCGTAACTCAAATTGAATAAATAAATTATGTATAAATGTGTTAATCTAATTTATATACAATCATGTATCTCAAACATAAATTTACACGCATAATTAACAAGTGAAACAAGTTGTACACGTTACGCATGGGAATAATTAAGAATAAGAAATAGCCTTTGTCTTCAGAAGTTGTTCTTAAATATATGAATACTATGAGAAGGCACATTTCATCCGACAAAAAGCTAAACATAATGAGTATAATAATTCTTCAAGATACTTTGACCGTTGACATTGATATTAGAGATATTATTCAGAATAATCCACGATTAAAGAATGATGTATTACCTCTCATACTTGCAAAGTTTCCATCAATCGTACCAAACGTCAATGAAATTCCTGAAGGTGATTTGAAGAAGAAAATTCAAAGAAAAGTATGTCAATTTGCATTATTCATTTCTTCTACTTCTGTTTTTGTTCACCTTGGATTTGGACACTTTCCAACAGTATATTCACATTATCCATTTATCATATCTTTTTTGAAATTCTGTCTTAAAGCGCTTTGCTTGTTTTAGTTAAATATTTTGAAAAGCAAAGTCAAAGCCAAAGCTGGTCATCATAAAATAGAGTCGTACCACTATGGAAGTAACTTGATAACAGTCGTAATTAAAAAGCGAAAGGTAAGAAAGCAATTTATGATCTTTCATAGCTTGCAGGTACTTCACAGCTCTAGAATTTTTGTTTATAGGTGAACGACAGGGTATTCAGTCAAAATGATCTTGATACAAGCCTAGTTAATTTTAATAATCCAACAACTGTACGATCAAATGTAAGTGCTAATACTTCCACAGAATTAAGTTGAAGCTGGAATGCGAAGCTAAAAATCCTTTCTTCATTTAGGTGTCCATTGGTACTAAGACATTGGTTCAGCCAAAACGTACTCGTCAAAGTAATTGTTGTCAAGCACGAAAACGTATCAAAACCGTCCAGCCAGCTGCTCTTGGTGCTGATTCCACTTGTTCTGATGACGAATCCTTGTCCAAGTAAAAGGCCTGCGAGTCCGAAGAAAGATAATATTTATTATAAAGATGATTGAATTTTAGATAGAGTTTACGTGATAGATCGAAATTGATAAAAACACAATATGATTATATGACGTATTATGAATCCTCAGAAGGAGATGATGACGAAGGATCTCCTGATGATGTTCTGCTATCAAATGTGAAACTTTCCTATAAGAGAAACTTTTCTGTCAAAAGAATAAAATGAGGAGAGAACAAATTTTATATTTTCATCAAATGTTGATTTTCTATATACACAAGAGACTGCTCACTCCAAGTTTATTTTGTAATCTCCTAACTTCGCAAATTTAAATTACGTTGATTAGAGAAGACCCATTTCCATTTTTGTTAAAAACAGAAAAGTTTCTCTTATAGGAAAGTTTCAATAGTATCAAAGTGGAGTTAGCTGTAAATGAAAGTTCCTTTTCTTTTCTTTATACGTGATGCTGATAACAATTAATTTTTTGAAACATAGTGGTTGATTGTCTTTGAAGTAACCAAATCAATTGGAAAAAAAAAGAAGTTCAATATATATAAACTATATAATACAAAGTTACATTATACAAGGAAATATTCTATAATAGAGGAATAATAGAGGAATGCAGGAAGAGCGAAATAGCGACCGACAAGAATATATTTTGAAGCGCTTCCTACTCGAAGCTGGCTTCATCAGTGTCATCACTATGTGATACATAATGGCATTAATTAGTTTTTATGTACAGGTGCATATTTACATATAAATGATGCTGTTAAACTATTAATTCACGGTGATCCATCTGTCTTGGATAATACTGACAATCAAAAAATACATATTAAACATAATATGGATAGTACCACAATTCGAACATCAACAAATTTTCTCATGTCCACTATTACGTGTATTGAATCTGGTGCAAAACGACAAACACCTCCAAATGTTATACCATTAGGTCAGTTCAAATTTGATAAGG